>CAVLJG010000003.1:11897089-12076854 GCA_963669975.1 Acanthoscelides obtectus | reverse complement strand
TAAAGGTTGATATTCTACTAACTAACCTAAGCGTTAGTTCCCTTTCCTTGATCCGTCAGCTGTGTCAATTCATAACACATGCAGAGCTTGCTTCCGAGGAGCGACGACAGATTCCGAATACTTAAACCCGAATAACGGCACAGGGCACAAAAATAACAAAAAGGGTCGAACCATGAAAGGCTCGGTTTACCTGCTCAGTACAATGAAATGCGCTTATCCGTCCTTTCTAGCAAAGTAATATTGTTAAATGGTTTACTTACTGATATGTTATTATACCATTTTAGAAACCTAATGAAACGAGGAAGTTTTTGCAGTTATTTGTACATTTTCTTTATTATGATTTTTTTTGAAAAAAAAGAATTCTTAATGTGAAAGTTGAAAATAAAAATTTTCATTTAACATTTAAATGAATATAAATACGTTTTCAGTAGTGTTTTCATGTTTTTTAATTTATGAGAATTATTTATTTAAATAATAACCTGAAACCACCAAAAAAGAATGTTTAATCACCAACTTTTTTTTATCTCAACTATTTTGCTCTGTAATCTGGGTTGTTTTTTAAAAAAAATTAAATCTTCCATAACTTTTTAACCTTTGAATATAGGGTATGGTATTATATACTAATTTTGATAGCAAAGGAGCTGTACCATCACCTCCTAAAATGTTTTACACCTATTTACCTGTCACCCTGATATATATATATATATATATATATATATATATATATATATAGCTTCCGCCTTTTGTTGGGTACTTCGACAAAAATTTTAAGCAAGGAGGACTCTTTATACTTTTTTTATTCTCTCTAGCTTTCAATGGACTTTGCCATCATCATCAGGAGCTGCAATTACATTGATAACAGTAGCAACAATAGTGTAAAATGAATTTAAATTAACTTAACTTACAGTAGTATGTGAGGATGTTGCTAATTGTTGTTTACGTTCAGGATGAGGGAAACACCCAGTAACATGGTGAAAGCTGGATAAATGGTACAATGGTCAAAATTATATAAAATATACACAACTGTGTGACAAGAACAATTTAAAAACAGATTAAAAATTTTTAGAACGTGAAGCCACTTGATGATTGCACAAAATGGTGGGCATGGAATAATGAGTAAGATGAACCCTTTGACAGATGGCCGAAGGTTATCAGTGTCTGTGTAGAATGATGGAACGAATTCTTTTAAGGGCGTGTGCTACGTTGCCAAATCACTTCAGATGATGTGATTTTCAAAATGTGTTAGGTAAGAAATTGTCAAACCAACCAGAGGCAGTTGAATTGACAGTTATTATTCAATCGTGAGGAAAAAATTATTAAAATTTGAATGGAATGAAGTTTATTGGTGGAATAGACCAAGAAACAGATTCCATTTATGGTTGTGAAGAGTCAAAATTTGGGGAGATGTGTAAGTGCTCCAATTTTTCGCAGTTTAGCAAATATGAGTAAATGACACTCAGTTGCTTAACATCTGTCTTGTTATTGATACAGTTGTTGTTCATGAAAATGTGGGACATTTCCAGGAATAAACGTTTGGATAGGTGTTTTTCTTTATCGAGAACTTTGATACTTGTGTAGTTCATAGAGTGCCCTGTTGTGTTAACATGAGATGCTAGAGCACATCTTTCAGGATGAAGCCTATATTTTTAACATTAATTTTTCATATGGATTCACACCCTTAAATATTCACATATCATTAAGGAACACCCTGTATTGGGATAATTTCTCTTAATTCTGGTATTATATTCGTGAATATTTTTAAAGGTTTGGCATAGATCTCCTTTTGTCTTGGAAAACATCAAGCATTGATACGCCGACAGACTTGACACAGTCAGCAGCTTGCGGAGGACATGAATATTCTGAAAAAGCTTTACGGATCAACGTGGATTTTCCAAGGTCAAGTTTCACACATAAAAATTTAACTCAATCATCATTTTCGACGTTGATTTCTCTCGTAGAGAACACAACTTGCTTAGTCTTTTCACCATTTAGCAATCACTTGTTGGAATAAAAGCCGATTTTTTTTATACCCGAAATTGGGAACTGGGCTAGATTTAAAACAAATCATCATTAACGGAAAAATATGTGCGATTTACGTTGCAGAGTATGAGGACATCAAATCTGCAAAAACGCTAAAACAATGGTTAATTCGTTATCCATTTTTTGCAGGCATATAATAAAAGATCACCGTTGCGAATCAAGAACGCGTTGCAACAGTATCAAGGTATATTTAAACAATGTTGTTTCAACATCAAGGACTGCGAAATTTTAGAAAACAGAGTAATTGAAAACGGAGTAATTACTGAGGACATTATATGAGAAAATTATTAAAAAATAGTCGCAAGTTGCCGCAAACGTAAATTAACGAGTTCTCACACAATTATTGCAAAATTTAACGGTTGTGGTGACCAAGCGGTTTCGATAATGTGATCGTGTCAATGACTTTGTAATGGATTATTAATCAGTTTAAATGCATCTTAATCTCTACTTATGAGATTAGCTACGGCAGTCCTGTTTCCAGAATTGAGAAATCTAATTCTTAGTAGACAGCCATACGCGGGGCATTGTAGAACAGGTTTAGAATGAAATTTAGATGTTTCACTCCACGAAGCCATTTTGAAACGTCATAGCGACTTCGCGTATATACTATTCGTCATTTATTTGTCTGGGCGGTCCGTAGGACCTTTGCCCATTAGTCACTGTCTGATGTACGTTAGTCGGATCTGTCAGTCCTGGTTGCCCAGAAACCAGACAAAGTCAAGGAAAAAGAGAAAGGGAAAGAGAAAAAAGAAGAAGAACAAAGAAAAACAGATATGCTTAGTTTAAGAGGAAACCCCTAAGCTTTTTGACTTGGCACACGGATTAATTTTGAGGTGAACTAAACATATTTTTTTTTTGATTCGGTTTTGTTAGAGTGTAATTTTGAGTCTACTAAAGATTCACGCTAACTTTTGATTACAGTGCGAGCCGTGGCCTTGAATGTTTACGAACTTGCTCCACTGTGTAGTCCACTGAGTCACGCAACAGAGGGTTGCTGTGCGATTCCGCTTGACTATAACGTCGCTGCGCCTGAAGCTTGACATAATCCCTTAAGTAAAAAATGTCAAGGTCTCTGTTCAGTGTCTCATTTGAGACATACCAAATTTTCCGCAAAGTTCTGCTTTGCAGTACTTGAAGACTTTGCATGTGTGTCTTGGCAAGAAATCACCAAGCCGCACATGCATAAGTAATGGCTGGTCTAATAATCATTTTATATAGTCGAACTTTGTTTATCAAACTCAATTTGGAGGATCTCCATAACAAAGGATATAGTTGCCGAAACGCAATTTTGTTTTTATGGATGCTGTATGTTTCTGCCAGGTCATGCCTTTATCAAGGGGGACACCGAGATACTTGGCAGAATTTGTCCATGGTACATGATTTCCATCTACAGAAACCTCTGCTGGGGGGCCGCGACGTGTTTTGGTACAATAAATAGCCTGCGTTTTCGAATGATTAATTTTTATCAGCCACCGTACCGCCCACTCTACCGCATTCTGAAACCCATCGTGAACCAGATCACCAGTACACGACTGGGCGACAAGTGCAGTGTCGTCAGCATAGAGGTAGACTTCACAGTTGCTGGGGGAGGGGACATCATGGATGAAAAGCGAATAAAGAATTGGTCCTAGGACCGAACCCTGAGGAACACCGGCGCGTACTGGCCGTGTTGTTGACAAAACATTGTTAATTTTGATCCGAAACTTCCTTCCTTCAAGAAAGGATTTCAGTAATTTTAGAAGCCAAAAAGGAAAACCCTTTTGGATTAGTTTATAGAGGAGGCCCGCGTGCCACACCTTGTCAAAGGCTTTTGAGACATCCAAAAGTAAGATGCCAGTACTCATGCTGAGGGTGAACCCTCTGGTTACATGCTCCACCAGCCTGACTGCCTGTAGCTCGGTGCTATGCTCGGACCGAAAACCGAATTGGACGTCAGGAATCACATGGTGATTTGACGAAAAATTCTCAAGGTGACGATAAATCACCTTTTCGGCGAGCTTAGAAGGAGCTGACAGCAGACTTATGGGACGGTAATCCTGAGGAAATATCGAACCCACCTTCTTTGGAATCATGATGACCTCAGCAGTCTTCCACCCAGCAGGGAAGTACTGGATTTTGAGCGTCGCATTGATTATTGTCACCAAGTATGTCAGGGCTTTCGGCGAGAGCAGCTTCAATGCCTTGTTGGTGATTTGATCCTCCCCAGGTGCTTTACGCACCTTGAGGTCTTTAATATGACTTAGTAACTCCGCTGGTGTGCAATGTGGAAACTCGGAGGGTACCGCTAATGTGCTATGCGGAGCCTCAGACGAATCTTCTGAAGAAGAGTCATCTGAAGAGGATTCAGTGCTTCCGCTAACGCCGTTGGCTCTGAAATATCTCCTGACGGATCGTAAGATGTGCTGTTCCTCGTCGAGGTCATTATCGAGATCATAGTTGGGAGAGAACTGTTTTTCCATGGCATCAGCGAAAACCTCGACCTGATCCTCCGTTCGGAAGACTATGCCTTCAGGACCGTGGATGTGTGGGAGTTGTTCTCGCTTTCCGTTTCTGAGTGACCTTGCGACCCTCCAGAGAGGAATACTTGAATCAAGCATTCCCGCCAGAAAGTCGCTAAATTGCTCGTTGCAGAGTTCGTGCAGTGCGTTTCTCACTTCATGGACAAGATTTGTAGAGCTACGAATGTCATCAGGATGACAAGACCTTTTTGCCTACTTAATAGCGGCTCCTTTGTCAGAGATTTTCTGACGAATGTCCGCAGGCACAAAAGGTCTGCCGTGTCGTTGTACAGGAAATACAGCTGCACGCTGTAGAGCTGCTTGAATGAAACTTGTCCACTCCGCTTGAGCGGCATCTATTCCAGACTCATCATCTATAATCGGGATATTGGGAAACTCTCTAAGGAGCAACTTGTATAGGTCCCAATCAATGCGTTTCCTTGGAGGAGCTGCCTTCTCAGAAGTTTGCTCATTGCCCACATCCAAGACAACAGGTAGATGGTCACTAGAGATATCATACAAGATTCGAGAAGAGATACTGTATCTACAGTTTTTAGATATCGCGAAATCGATGACATCTGGTGCCTGAAGATGGTTGAATGGATGATGTGTCGGCTCTTCAGTGCTATGTATAAGGTACCCGTTTCGCATCACATGGTTGTACAATCGAACTCCACTAGTGGAATTCAACCTAGAATTCCATGATCGATGTTTGCAGTTGGAGTCCCCTGCCACAATAAGCGGACCCGAGTAGTCCAAAAGGACCTCCAGATCCGCCTCTTGTAGCCTGGCACCACACCTGACATACACCGATGTGATCTTCAACGAGACACCTCCCGCCATATTGACCACCACAGAAGCTGCTTCGATGCTATGCATCTCCGCATTAGTGCTTCTATAATAGTCTATACCGCGCTTAATCAACACTGCTAAACCGCCGCCTCGACCATTCAATCTGTCACCTCGGATAATATCATAATTCGGGAGAGCTAAACGATCTCCCGGATTAAGCAACGTTTCCTGCAGCAAGGCCACATCTATACCTTCATCCGAAAGAGCTTGAGCGACTTCGCGCAGTCCCTGTATGTTACAGGAACGTTAAGATATATGGCTCTGCCCATATTCTTTCATACTGAAGCAACCGCTTAGGCAGAATCCTAAATACCAGGGCATCGCGGCTGCTATGTGGACGGTAAAGAAGCTTTGTTAATTCTAAACTGACTAAGGATAGTGGAATTGGATCAGGTAGATTGTCCCACAACCTCAATACCCTAGGGACAAAGGAGCGGTCGTATCGACCAGTTCTAGTACGAAGTTCGACTCGGTTAGGATGGGAGGCCGAAGTCGGGCGGGTCTGTCTGGCAGGCACATCGCGCGGCGGCGCATGGAGAAGAGCTCTGAGGAGCAAAGCCCGTTGACATAACGGTAGGGGAGAGCTAGATCGCCAACGGCCCGTCGATGAACAGCATCCAGCATTGATAATGTAGTCGGGGCGGCAGCACCTCAAACATGTGTGCAGTACTCGAAGCAAGGTCTTATCTGGGCCTTTTAATTTTTTTATTACTCGTCAATAAAATTTCGTGATAATGAGCCGTATCCATAAAACAAAGGATATGCTTGTACAAATTTCAAGGAAATCCTCCAGATGGTGGTATTTATAATAATTTGAAGTAAATAATAATAATAATAATGTTTATTGTCACAAAATACAGGTAAATATCAAATATTGTGCACAATAAACATAAAGCACCCAAAAAAAGTTTGCACTTGTGTTTGGGTTTGTACAAAATAAAAACTAATAGTACAGTCAGTGTATGAAAAAAAAAACCGTTAATACTGTATAATTTGGTGAATTATTATGGTAATGTCAAAAAAAATATCCAGACTAGAAGTAAAAGTATGGATGTTAGTGTAAGTAAAATATTATTGATTTTGATAATGATTTTTCAGATCTACAATTTGGTGGATGGAGTACCTTGGTTGTTGTAAAATCCCTTTATTTAGTTCTTTTTTAAATGATTTATTTGATTTAATTACTTTTAATGACTCTGGTATGAAGTTATAGAATTTTGGTCCCAAGAAAAACAGAGATCGTTTTGTAATGGTTTTTGATGTTTGTGGAATACACATTGAATTTTGATTGAATCTTGTTGGGTAGTTATGAATGGTACGATTAAAGTATTTTGAATATTTGAAATAATGTATTAGACCACAATAAAACTAAATTTGTCTGCAATCTAATAGCTGAGCCTCCACATATAGAAAATCACTTGAATAAGTAATCTCCCTATGGAGGATCAATTTTGGAATTAATTTTTGGATTACATCAACCTTTTTGTAATTATTATTCATAACTCCCCCCCAAGCCAAAATTCCGTAAAGTAATAGAGGATAAACAAGAGCATAATATAGATTATATAGATATTTCTTATCTAGAATATCTCTGAAGTACGTGAATTTTGGAATAATACATCTGAGTCTCTTCACAAGGTACTCTGTATGGGTATCCCATTTTAAGTGTTTGTCCAAAATTACGCCTAAGTATTTTATTTTATCGGCTGACTGAATGTCTTTGAGACCACTGCTTGTATGAACTTCAAGTTTTTTAAATTGTGGTGAGAGCCTGTCGTTACAAGAAAATGCTATATAGTGTGTTTTGTTGTAATTAATTGTCAAAGTTCTTTCCGAAAAGAAATTTATAAATGTTTTGAAATGATGTTCGATTGTGGTTTTTAGTGTATGCCACTGGTTGCTTTCATAGAGAATATCTGTATCATCCGCAAAACCGATAACTTTACCTGTACTACTTATTTTGAACAAATCGTTGATAAATAGATTAAATAAAATGGGTCCTAATACTGAGCCTTGAGGTACACCGTATGATATAATATGGGGTTCACTGAATGTGTTATTAATTTTGACGCACTGTGTTCGATTTGACAAATAATTTTCTATAAGTTTGTATGTTATTTCCCTGAAACCTAAGTTTTCTAAAGTTGTTAAAAGCGATTCATGAGTAATAGAGTCGAATGCCTTTGCCAAGTCAACAAAATACTCGTAGCTTTTGCTTTTTGAGTATAAGCATATCCTTCAAAGCAGTGACATAGGTAAATGGATGTAAGCTTACGAAATATCTCAAACACATATGCGAGTCCAACCCTAGCACATAAAACCTTTCCAGTAGGTTCACAAGGCTGCTTAGTCTCACTCAGCGCTACGGCCCTTACGCCTGTTTACATTATACATTCCATTCCTTCTCTGGGTACTTGTTCCGGGATAAACTTTGTTAAAGATACGGGCGTGGATGGCGATGCAGTTCAATTATTGCGTGGAGGAGATCGCTTCTCAGACCAAGTAGTGCGCTTTGTCAACTTGATTACAGTGTCGATGTGGGTGTAGTGTTTTGGTTACCTGAAAGGTGAGCAATCACTGAGTGTTTCCTTTATTCTACTGCATGGATTGATAACCATAATATTTTTATATTCATGATCATGGATGTCTTAAGCCATGTTTATAAAGATGCTATACTTTTTACCTTCATAATTTAACTTATGGCTTAACGACTTGTTGAATATCCGCAGGTGGGACGCCTCCAGGTTCTGGGAGTTGTTATGGGACTTTCGGAGCCTGTTTGCTGGTTTGAGGTAGTTATGTTGCTTACTGCTCTGTTTCCTCTACCAGGGAAAACGTCGTCTCTTGGCAATCGCTGGAGTCTGATTGTATCTCATGGCAGGATGTTTGAAGGGATTATTACTTTAATGATAGTCATATTGCTCGGTTACCTCTGATTCAGGGGTAACGTCGGACCTTTGGGGTATTGACACAACGGCCCTTGGCCAGCGTGATATCCCGCTTCCTGGACTGTCTTTTTGTAACAATCGTTAAACTCAGCACGTCTGACCATACACCTAGCGACCAAAGAGTTAGAGTTAGTCTGTGTGACAACTCCGAGTTAGTCAGTGTGCCTACTACTAGTCAGTCTGTGTGACAACTTAATGATCATTCTGTGTGATGGTCAGGATTAGTCTGTGTGACGATCCCGTAATTCAGTCGATGACGAATCCATAGTAGTAGTTATGGTACATTAATGTAATGGTAAATAGTAGATTTGTGCATGTGATGTCATGAGTCAGTTGAATACGGGAGATACTCATAAGTCTTTTTCTAAAAATAGGCGATGGCCCCGATCATATCGCCCTTATCGCTTGCCACCACCAAGTAAGTGACTTTAATATTACCCTGATATTGTTGCCCATATCGAATTGTTCACGTACTGCCCATGTATACTACAACTATTTAAAACTGTAATGACTCAGACGCGTGATCAACACGTGATCAGAGCTCAATCCCGGCTTCCTTCCAGGACAACCGTATAGCGTACGACATACATATGTCGTTTCTGTGGCTTTGCGGTGGTCAACAGCACAGACAGAGATGGAAATAATGGCTGATTGTTCTCCGCCGGTAGAACCAATGAAATCAAAGACGCCCCTCGACCGGCAGACTTATAGGCGTCGGCAACGCATTGGAACGTGTTTCGTTGAGCGATCGCAAATTGTTTGTTTTTATAAGAATTGTTGTGTGATTGTTATTGTTGTGGTTTCTGTGGTTACTGTTTTGGTTATACTTAACCATGGTGAGTACAAATGGCACGAGTGGAAGTACTGAAAGCCAGGGAACAAGTAGACGACTTCGTAAAGCACTGAAGAGGGACGCGAAGGAAATCGTGCTCAACGTGTTCAATTATCTGAACAGAACTATGTCGCAGGGAGATGCACTCGCGCGTTGTGAAAGTATGACAGGCGTTCCAGAGTGGACCATTCGCAGGGTGGTGCATGAAAAGAAGAAAACTGGAGCTACTACTGATCCAAAGTTTAATTTGAAGGGACGAAAGGCCGTTAAATTGGATGACGATAGCAAAATGGCATTAAGGCGAACCGTACATTCATTCTTCTTTAGGAATGAGATACCAACCCTCAAGGCTGTACATGCAGCGATCAAGGAAAATGAAATTATACCCCAAATGAGCGTCGAGGTAATGAGGAAATCCCTGCATGAAATTAATTTTCGTTACGTAACGCGTAATCGGAAGTCAGTATTGATAGAGAGACCTGAAATAGTCGCCTGGCGTCGAAAATACCTACCCGAAATGATTGAATATAGGCGACAAAGCAGACAAATCTATTATTTGGACGAGACATGGGTAAATGCAGGTCACACAGTTAAAAAAACCTGGATAGACAAAAACGTAGTGAGTAACCGACAAGCAAGCATTGAAGGTTTGTCAACAGGTCTTCGTGGACCGTCAGGGAAAGGTCAAAGATTGATCGTAACTCATATTGGTAGCGATAGTGGCTTTTTAGAAGAGTGTGACTTGATTTTCGTCTCTAAGAAAGGAGGTGATTACCATGACGAAATGAATGCCAGCTGCTTCGAGAGCTGGTTTCAAGGGGTGCTTCAGCGAGTTGAGCCCAACTCTGAGATCGTCATGGATAATGCTTCCTACCATAGTCGTCGAGCCGAACGTGTACCGACTATGGGATCTCGAAAAAGTGACATGCAGCAATGGTTGCGCGAAAAAGGAATCCCGTTTGACGATTCATGTGTGAAAGCGGAATTGTGTGAAAAAATTAAACATCACAAACCTGCGAACATTAGTTACGTGACTGATGAGATGGCCCGTCAATGTGGTGTCACTGTGCTGCGGTTACCGCCCTACCACTGTGAACTGAACCCAATAGAGCTCATCTGGGCTCAAGTGAAGGGTTATATTGCGCGCCATAACACAACCTTCAAATTACCAGACGTTAAGGTTTTACTTGAGACTTCCATACAGCTAGTAACGCCCGAAGCTTGGCAGAATGCTATCCGTCATGTTGTGAAGGAAGAAACAAAAATGTGGCAGCTTGACCACCACATCGACACCATCATAGAGCCAGTTATAGTCAATTTCAACGAGGAAAGCGATAGCGACAGTTTATTACTGTCACATGTAAGTGGAAGCGACGATGAATAAAGGTAATTCCCAAATTTTTGACTTATAATATGTTTCAAACCACTCTTTATTAAGCATGTGACAAATCTAGTTCACCCATGTTAAACATTCATACCCCGCCTATGAACAGCCGACTACTGGTAGTTAAGTGATGATCACGTGAACATCGATGAATCATTACAGTTTTAGATAGTTATAGTATAGTAAAAATGAAATGGTACGGGGCGGTACTTCGGAATCTTCTAAGATGAGATGTTTTCACGTTTTTCGTTATATTGCTATTATCATATTACGGTTCGTATCCTACATGGATATTCATAATCTGCACTTTATACTTGGCATAGGAAGCATAGGTATCCTTAAAAAATTCTGAGTGTAGTCAGTAGCAGACTCAACTTTGTAACGAAAGGTGGTCAAACGATGATGGCGGAAATTGTGGATGTTAGGGATGTTAAAACGTACAAACCTCGTTTACCTTCACTTGGTAGTGACTTCAAAAAATTATATCGGTTCGACGAAGCAAATGTACAATGGCTTGCGGACAGATTTTTAGTTGAGAATGAGAAAGCTCGAGGAGGAGCACTTTCATGTATTCATAAAATGAAGATATGTCTACGGTATCTCGGTGACCCTGGATATCAACAAGGTATTGGTCAGGAACTTGGTGTTAATCAAGCAACGGTATCTCGGCCGGTGGATAGAGTTGTGAACAGCAACGAATGGATCAAGTTTCCAACTGCCAACCATGAACTGACCTTACAGTTTTACCTTATGCTTCCGCGGATATGCTTCTCTTTTATGAATACGGCTCAATGTTATCGTCTCACTCTCAAGTTGAAGAAATTATTTTTTCTAGGTGTAACACTTCTAATATCACTGAGTATATTAGGTAGGGATTAATGCATTATGCAACTAAAAGCTAGTGATATTAACACATTGCCTTCAAATTGAAAGCTATCGTGTCACAGAACATAAAAATCCCTTATACGTGCATATTCCTTGTTAAAATGTCAACTCATATTAGCCTTCAGATAACTGTAAATAGGGTAACCTAATCCTGTACGTTGACCACCAACTTTACGACTATACACATAAACACATATAAGGTAACGCAATTAGGCATGTACTTTAAATGACAAGTGGGTATTTAGAACAAACGTTACAAATGTTTATACTTTTCCAGTTTATTTATTCAGTACGTTATAAATACGGCGAGTGCGAAAAAACATAGTGACAGATTAAAACCGATTGTAAACAAAATTTATTAATGAGTTCTGCTCCATGCTTAGATATAAACATATCCGTGAGTATTTTGCTGATAATGATAATGAAATGGTTTTATCCTTCTGCGGAATATTGATAAATGCCAGTGTGTTTTGCATACACTGTTATTACGTCTCATGTTTATATGTAATTGAATATATCAAGTTTACACAACATATACAACTATAAATCCCATGTCTCGTTCAATCGATATACAGTAATGGACAAAGTATATAGACAAATTAATATTGTGCTGTATTTCTTTTTAACTTATTTTATCAATACACCAAACTATGAGTATTTAGATAATTCGTTATAGCATAATACTCACTTATACAGGGTGACTTTGAAGTTGAGTCATTAATTTTCAGATAATGATTGTAGAAGGAAAATAAACCAAAATATGTGTGTAAAAATAAAAAAAAATTAAAAAAAAATGTTACCTTGTTTTATAAAGTATCCTCCCGACAAGTATTTCAGTGCGGACCTGTATTTGATCGTGCGGTCTTGGAGCACCGGCATGCCCTCCCCTGTGAGGTCTTAAGTCACCTGATTCACGAGCCCTTTGTACTACATTAACAAAGGCACGAGGGGTTGGTTGCACTCGATTGGGAAACCGATCCGCATAAATCCGTGATGCCGCGTAAATAAGAATCATGTCCACAAGTTCAGCATTTTCGTAAACATGTGCCATTTTTGATTTCGTTTGAGCCACGGAACAGACACCACTATTCACTCACGCGTTACCGACTGACACTGACTGTATACAACTGAATAAAATAATTGTAAAAACATCGTTCCAAATTCTTTCGCTTTTTTGTTTCCGATGCGATGAACCGATAAGGCGGATTATATCCGTTGTTGCCAAACACGAGCACATAATATTATTATTGAGACAGGGCGGTACTCAAACTTCCAAAGGGGTATAACTTTGTTACTTTAATTTTACCAGAAAAATGGTAAAGGAAAAAACATTTCTTTTGATCAGATCTACTCACTGTTAAAATAAATGACTCAACTTCGAAGTCACCCTGTATATAAATAAAATCATTAGACTCCCTTCAATAAAAAAATAATTGAAAAAACTGGAACTATGAAGGACAAAAATATATACACAAAGCAAAACAATTATGAAAAAAGAAGCAAAGTTCATTGAATTATAGTAAACCAACCATATTTGTGTTAATATTTTGTAGCATAACCATTATTATGAATCACCGCCTAGCATAGATTGTAGAAGTTTCTTGATATAAGATTCATCAATCTGTCTCCACTTTTGCTCTAAAGCGGCAAAAAGTTCATCCTTGTTTGAATAATTTTTATCTCGTATTTGCTTATCTAAGTAATAATAATAATAATAATATTTATTTACTCAATGCACAAAGATAACAAACAATATGAGTAAATAAATATAAAATCAAAACAGGCCCAATAGAAGGCATCGCCTGTACATGGACCAATAATTTAAGTTGAAACTGTAGAATGCAAATGACAAAAAAGGACAAAAATTAGCTACAGTAGATTATGTATTTAGTTGATGTTCGTATTTATGAGTTTATGAATTTCAGTCCTAGATATAGAATGTAGCCACTTTTTTAAATTTCTTTTGAAACAATGTCCGAAACGTAAATCTTTTAAGTCTTTAGGTATAATTTCATCAAATTTAGGCGCTAAATAGAGATATGATCGCTGCATTATAGATTTATGCGGTTGAGGAACTACTGTGCCACGAATTTTGTACCTGGTATAATGATTATGTTTAATTTTTTGGTCGGTGTTTACAAATTTATGGTAGTGAGTGATACTGTGTAAGAAATAAAGCTGTCTTATATCATACATTCGAACATCTGCGTATAATTTTTCAGTGGGATAAAGTTTCGGTTTTTAAATATCATTTTTAGAATACTTTTTTGAAAAACATCTAAATTATAGATATGTGAGGAACATGCAGCTCCCCATGCTAATATACCATATGTGAGATGAGGCTCAATCAGTGCATGGTTTAATGTTCGAAGATATTTTTCTGTCAATATATTCCCAAGGTATTTAATTTTGTAGGATACAAATCTAACTTTCTTTAAAATATAATTGACATGGATGTCCCATCGTAAGTGAGGATCCAAGACCACTCCAAGGTATTTTATGTTGGGCACTCTATTAATTTGCATTTTTTGATCATTAATATTGAAGGAGAAATTTGTGTAATTTGGCAATGTCTAGCATAAGATCCAAATGGTAAAAAATGTGTTTTAGAGTAGTTAATGCTTAATTTTCTACTGTTAAACCACTGAATAATTTTGATAAAATCATTTTCAATTACATTTTTCAGATCAGACCAGTCAGTGCCTTCATATAATATTGCAGTATCATCTGCAAAACTAGTTATTTTGCCAACACAATTTATTTGGAAAATATCATTTAAATATATATTGAATAACAGCGGACCTAAGACAGTTCCTTGTGGGACACCACACTTAATATACATTTCTTTACTAAATGATCCTGATATCTGCACAGATTGTGGGCGATTTGACAAATAACTTTCGATCAGTGAGTACGCGTTTCCTCTGAAATCAATTCTCTCCAATGCTTCTAATAATAATTTGTGATTAACTGTGTTGAAAGCTTTCTTTAAATCAACAAAAATGCAGATTGAAGGGATACTGTTATTTGTTATTTTGATGTATTTGATTTACAATTTTAGTTATTGCGTCCGATGTAGCCTTCCCTTCTGTAAATCCTTATTGATTTTCACTTAAAATTTTGAATTTTGTGAGGTATCGAATCATTCTAGTAGATAAAACTTTTTCAAAACCTTGGCTACACTGGATATTATTGATATTGATCTATAGTTGTTAACATCTGTTTTTGTTCCTGATTTATGTATCGGTATTATATTACCTTTTTTTAAAATTGAGGGATATATGCCAGATTCAAAGCATTTGTTGATTAGGTAAGTGAGTGGTTCTGTTATGTCCTCGGCTATAATTTTCAAATGCTCGCTTTTAATACCATCGAACCCAGGACTTTTCCGATTTTTTAAGGACATAACAGTGGTGTATACTTCACATTGCTCGACATTATCCAAAATAAATGAGTTCAAAGTTCTTTTTGGAGGCTGAGTATTTTGTACATTTGCTTGTATATTACTTGCTAAATTTTCGCCTATGTCAGTAAAGAATTGTACAAATTCATCGCATATCTGTTGAGTATTTTTTAATACTGTTCCCGATGTTGAATTTAACTCAGTGACACACTCTTTAACTTTTGTTTTCCCAGTAATCTCATCAATAGTTGTCCAAAGCCGCTTAGGATCATTTAAGTTATTATTTAATTTATTTAGGTAATGTTTTCGTTTGGTTTGTCTTACAAGCTCTATAAATTTATTTTTATATTGGTTGTAGCAGTCGGTATTCCCTGTATTTGGTGTTACTTTCATGACATTATATAGTCTTTCTTTTTCTATTGCCGATGTTATTAATCCTTTGGTAATCCAGGCATTTCTGCTTTTCTCCTTGTGACTAATTATTACTTTATTGGTACTAATATCTATTAGTTTTTTTATTTTCTCTATGAACAGTCCCATTGCTTTGTCTAAAGTATTTATAGAGTATAATTGTTCCCAGGATTCTTGTTTGATATTTGATATTAGTTTTGAATTGTCGACAAAAAATTTGTAATTTTTCTGGTTGTTATTAACGGTAGGGATGTTAGAATGTTTTTCATTTGAAGATATCAGTAAAATAGTGGAGAAGTGGTCAGTAATATCGCTTTGTAGGATTATTGGTATACAAGTAATTTTGTTGGATAGGTCTTTCACAAAGCAGTGATCTATACATGTGCCACTGATGGACCTTGTAGGTAGGTTTATATAGGACAGAAATCCGTTACTTGATAGGATATTCAAGTATTCATTTGTGATGGGATCATCGTCCAAAATATTTATATTGACATCTCCCAAGAAAATATGTTGCTTTAAATGAACTTTATTATGATTTTGAAAAAAAAATTCGATATTCTTTAAAAACTCGTGGGGTTCTGAACATGGCAGACGATAAATTGCAGATACCTCAATTTTGTTATGGTTAATTTGGATCATTATGTTTAAAATTTTGATTCCATCGGTGAAAGTGAATGTATCATGATTATATTGCAGTTTATTTCTTACAAAAACTATCACCCCATCGTTTTGGTTATAAATGCCAAAGTTATACAGCGTGTCATATCCCTGCTGATTGAAGCAAGAAATATCAACCACTTGCCACGTTTCAGTTAAAACTATTAGATCAAAATTGTACCATATTTGGTCGAGTAGTATTTTTAAGTAATCAATGTTGTGTTTTATACTCCTTACGTTCATATTAAAAATTCGAAATTTTGCATCAGAATTTTGTGTACATAAATTAAGTTCATCGACGTTTTGTGCTATATTTGGAATTTGGAAATCATTAATGTATTTATTTACTGACATTTTTAGGTCCTCTTTAGAGATAGGAGTAGTAAAAGATGAACTTGAATTTTAAAAAAGTATCCTTAAGTTTTGTTGTTCCTGATAATATTTGTACGATGGACAGTTTTTGTCGGTAGGTGAGTGGTTAATATTATAATTTTTTTATATCTTTCATTTCCATATCTACAGTTGCAGTATTCTATTGATACATGCTTACAATTTTCTCCTTCGTGTCCGTTGCCACAGTTGGCACATATCTTCTCATTCCTGCAATTCTTTTCTGTATGATTAAAACGGTAGCATTTTCTACACTGAGAAATGTCGTTATTTTGATATACTGTCAAACATTGCCATCTATTAATCTAACTGATCTAGCATTTAGTTTTCTAGGTCGACCACTTCCCTTAGAGGCTTCCAAGATACCTTTTTGTTTATATTTGTTCAATATTGCCCGAACTGCTTTACGCTTCAGCTTCAAATTTTTGGCAATGTCGACTTGACGTTGACCATCCTTGTATAACTCAATGATCTTAGGTTGCACATCGAAAGAAATTTCTGAACCACGCGGAATGGTCTTAAAATCACTCAGCTTATTCCACAATACTTGAAGAACACAAACTAATCGTCTTCTGACACGAAACTGTACTAAACTAATGTTGAAAAGAATTTGTCTACATATTTTTGTCCCTCTTAAAAAAGTGCTTATATTCAGACTTTTAGTGTGTTCATTGCAGATAATGTAAAAACAAGGAATTTAGTTTTTCCACTAATAACGCATTTGTTTATGGAGCAATGAAGTATGAATTCGTTTTCTAAAGGTATTTAGGTAAATATTCATATTTGTCTATATACTTTTGTCCATTACTGTACATACTTTAATCATTTGAATTTTTGTTTAAGTACTTTTAAACGATACTTTTTAAACTTTCAACGTTTGGGCTGACGATTTACCAAGCTTTGACGAATTATTATTCTAGGTGGCAGTTGTCAGTGTTCTAGTAGATCAAAAATCAATTTTCGACATCAAAATAGATACAATCCTCACACGAGGCTCAATGTTGGAACATCTGCCATTTTACTTTAAAAGACAGCTTAATGGCTACGCATGCTCAATTTTTTACTGATGACTGCCAGTTGAAGTGGGGCTTTAATATTAAAAAATTGTGTGAAAGTATTTTGCCATTAATTCATATGACACTATGTTTTCTGAAAAAGTGGAAAATTCTGGCATCTACTTTGACTCGGGGTTTCATTTTACTCCCATTTCTAAGCAAGGTCTTGATGAATTATTATCTATCCCTCAGGATTCTGTTTGTAAACAAACATATCCTGCATCAATTGTGTCAAAGTCTAGTTGTCTTTTAAATGTTATATATCTTTTAGCTTTCTTTGACGTCTATTAATTAAAGACATTTGCAGGGTACCGTTTATCCAAAACCTAAGAAAGTTTGATCATTATTCACATCTATATCGCAATCCTACATGACTGAACGTTAGACATCTTTTCAGACACTCTATTCAAATTTCAGGACTGTTATTCCTCAAGCATACGCAATAATATTTGCTATAAATACGCGTCCCTATGTATACGCCTAACTATTTAGGAATGCTGGAATTTTCAACCAGCAAACAATTCTAAAATACCCATTTGTTTCTAAAACATATACTCATTTAGAATCGCAATAACGGCGTATATACTTAGAAATTATACTTTAGAATTTGTAAACAAAAACATCAAACTATAAGCTATTCAAATAATAGTTTTGGGAACATAAACTTCCTTTTGGCCGTAATTATACTATTCAAGTAATCTACGTTCTTTTTATGATAGTATCTCGTAACAAAAAAAATGGCGTCAAACACCTCTCACGCAACGTCATCATCAGTTCATAAAGGATTATGTTCCGCACAAGTCAGTGAAACAGGTGCATACGATAAGTTGTGTGTGTGTCAAAATATTGGCATTGGAAACTGGAGTCCATTTGCCACAAAATGTTGTCAATGGATTTATATTATCTGATCATTGTGAGAGACGGTAAGAAAGAAAGAAAAGGAGTGGATATAACTGAATAGTTACGAATTCCAAACAAGGTTTATTTTATATAGTAATATTTGCCTTTTTAAGGAATTGAATTAGCGCTAAATAAATTTTTATATCCGGAAAGGATAAAATGGTAGTCAGATTTAAAGGTAGTTGGAAGCTGAGTTTAATCATCTGAGCGATTAATTGGTTGGAGATATTGGTGTAAAGATTACAAGCAAAAAATATGTGATTTAGATCGGCTATAGAAGATTCATCACAAGCACAATTTGGGGACTCTATTACACCTATTCGATGAAGATGAGCAGGAAAGCAACCATGACCCAATCTCAATCTCTTTATAATTGTGGAGAATGTTCTATTCATATAGAAGAGATCTATGTGGGGAATTATATTGGGAAGGGTCGGGTGAATAAGAGCATAATGATTTCGAGAGTTTACTACAAAGTTGGACCAGATCAAATCCCATCTTTTCTTGATGTTACCTCTGATCTTTATGAATAAATCAGAAAAAGTGGCACATGGGTAATCGTACTAGAGTGAATTGCATTTTTTGCAGCTTTATCAACCATCTCGTTGCCTCTGATGCCAGCATGCCCTTTTACCCAAACACAATTTATCTTTGCTCTTTTGGCTTGATAAGCGACGAGTAAGTTTCTGATTTTGCATAATAAAAAATTATCATATGATCTAACAGGATTTTGTTTAATTGCTTCTAAGACTGATTTCGAATCTGTAATAATTGTTGCATGATTAATATTTTGCGAAAGGCACCAGAAAATCGCCTGAGTACCGCATAGGCTTCTGCTGTAAATATGGAGCACAGGTCAGGAATCCTGTATTCCTTGCAATAATCTTTTTGTGGGACGTAGAACGCGCACCCAGTACCCATCTCACTTTTGGAGCCGTCGGTATAGACGACAGTGTGGCAATTGAGATCTTCCAATACGGCAGATAGAACAGACCTATTGTAATAACAGTTTTCGGTATATGTAGGGATTGTGATGGTTGTTTCATTAAGGAAAACTTCATAAGGGCCAACATATAACGGGTAATATCCATAGGATGAATTAAATTATCGAGATGACTGGTCTCTACGAAAGCTTCAGCTAGCAGTGGTGAGGATTTTTTTTTTCCAGTACTTGTTAGTCAAGTCTGTAGTTACTAATTGTGATATCTTATTAAGCAAGTATTTGTTATAGGTTCTGTATTTGACAACAGCAAAGTACCTTCTTCGTAATGCAAGAGGAGGTTCCCTTGCTTCAGCTAAGATTGCTGGACATGGTGTTGATTTCATGACTCCCATGCAAATTCTCAAGGCCTGATATTGTATTCGGTCAATTTGAGTTAGGTGAGACTTAGCCGCGGAACCGTACAGCACACAACCATAATCCAATACGGACCTTACGTAAGACTGGTAAAAAATAAGCGCTATTTTAGGATCTGATTCCCACTTTTTCTTTGTGGTGCACTTAAGTATGTTAATCCCTTTTTCAGCTTTTGTTTTTAAGTACTGAATATGCTTGCCCCAAGTGAGCTTACAATCCAGCACTACTCCTAGATATTTATATTGCTGAACCACGGGTATACTAAGGCCACTGATATCATATAGGCTGGGAAGTGCTACTCTGTGTCTTGTGAAACACATCATCGCAGACTTCTCTACAGCCAATTGGAGATTTACCTCTAGCAACCAATTTTTTACTCTCTCCACCACAAGTTCAAACTTTTGGAGGCAGTACTGGTATGAATTGTGAGCAATGTAAACACATAATATATCGTCGGCGTATTGAATGACTTGAACTTCCTTGTCGAAAATGCCATGGAAGTCAGTTGTATATATATTAAATAATATAGGACTAAGAATTGAACCTTGAGGAAGGCCGTTGTATATCGTTCTGGGACCGAATAACTCATTTCTATGATTTCTTACATACATTTTTCTATTTATATACAACTGGATTATGCTAGCTGAGGATTTTTTTTACGATAAGTTCACCGATATTCTTTCCCTGTGCCACCGGTAGTCCATCTGGCACCGTCGCCTCTTCCGATCAGACGCGCGAGTAATACCAGAACACTTGAAAAGACCGGCACGCCGGGAGCAGAAGTAGACGCGCACGGAAAATATTTGTGTCAAAGTTTTAAGGGCAAATGCAGGAGTAAATGTATGACGTCTCAAATATGTCTAATGGTTCCATAGAATGACCGAGATTGGAAGATCTCTAATTTTTTACCCATACATTTCTTTATCAACAATGATCAAGATCTCTGAAACGTCAAAATACGAAGCTTAACGGGGCTCCTACAATCACGAGCACCATCATCTGAAAAGGAAACGAGGGTGGGTTGGGCCGAGACGGTCGTCGGCGCTACTTTAAAAGAGGAAAGGATGACTGCGGGTGCATACCAAGGTAAATTTTTATAATAACAGAGTCGGATTTCGATTAGCGATCTAGAAATCGTTTTTTATTTTGGTACTCAGCAAATGATCGTTTAGTATTTTTCTCCCCTTGTTACTGTTCGTCGATATTGTGTTGTTGAATTGTTGTTGGTCTGATTGTTCTTGGGTGCCTTTTTTATCAAGGCTGATAATGGACAATAAAGGGTCATATGCGACCATTTTAATTACGAATGCAGTGAGTTTAATTCATGATGAGGTCAACAATAGTGTGTAGCAAAATACATTGGGGTAAGCGAATAAATTATTGCAAGAAGAGGTCATACCATGGAAGATGTGCTACAGCTGTAGTGAGCCACAATATCGAGCGGCCAGTATATGTGGTCTAAATAGATTTGCGTTCTAAGCTTAGTCCAACCTCGCTTATCGCTAAGATGGAACAAAGACTCAAACGCAAGAATCTTGAAAAGAAACTCAGACCAAAAAAAGATGATATAAAAATAACTAACAATTCGGATAGCAATTCCAAAGAAAATGAATAGTTTTATGGCGAATTCAATCAAAAACCTGACATTAACTACATTGATTTGGAGGTTGCTAAGCGAAAATTTTTAGGGAAACTTGAAAAAAGTGACGACGAGATTTTGCAGATCGAACAAGTTACCAAATTACAGGACTGTACCTTGTCGCGCCTTCATCGGAGGATAAGGTTGACAGCGTCTCGATTTGGTGAAGTTTGTAGAAGAAGGCAGACAACAAGCTGTAAAGTTCTAGTAAACTCCATCATATACCCAACAGAGTTTTCTAGTAACGCAATAAAAAAGGCAATACAAAAATCATTGGACACCGCAGTTCAGTCTTGTGGTCTGTTTATTGATCGCACACATCCATTTCTGGTAGTATCGCCTCCATCTATACTACATCTATTTAAAACTGTAATGACTCATACGCGTGATCAACACGTGATCAGAGCTCGATCCCGGCTTCCTTCCAGTACAGCCGTATAGCGTACGACTTATGTCGTTTCTGTGGCTTTGCGGTAGTCAACAGCACAGACAGAGATGGAAATAATGGCTGATTGTTTTCCGCCGGTAGAACCTATGAAATCAAAGACGCGCCTCGACCGGCAGACTCATAGCCGTCGGCAACCCATTGGAACGTGTTTCGTTGAGCGATCGCATATTGTGTGTTTTTATAAGAATTGTTGTGTGATTGTTATTGTTGTGGTTTCTGTGGTTACTGTTTTGGTTATACTTAACCATGGAGAGTACAAATGGCACGAGTGGAAGCACTGAAAGCCAGGGAACAAGTAGACGGCTTCGTAAAGCACTGAAGAGGGACGCGAAAGAAATCGTGCTCAACGTGTTCAATTATTTGAACAAAACTATGTCGCAGGGAGATGCACTCGCGCGTTGTGAAAGTATGACAGGCGTTCCAGAGTGGACCATTCGCAGGGTGGTGCATGAAAAGAAGAAAACTGGAGCTACTACTGATCCAAAGTTTAATTTGAAGGGACGAAAGGCCGTTAAATTGGATGACGATAGCAAAATGGCGTTAAGGCGAACCGCACATTCATTCTTCTTTAGGAATGAGATACCAACCCTCAAGGCTGTACATGCAGCGATCAAGGAAAATAAATTATACCCCAAATGAGCGTCGAGGTAATGAGGAAATCCCTGCACGAAATTAATTTTCGTTACGAAACGCGTAATCGGAAGTCAGTATTGATAGAGAGACCTGAAATAGTCGCCTGGCGTCGAAAATACCTACGCGAAATGATTGAATATAGGCGCGCAGAAAAATCTATTATTTGGACGAGACATGGGTAAATGCAGGTCACACAGTTAAAAAAACCTGGATAGACAAAAACGTAGTGAGTAACCGACAAGCAAGCATTGAAGGTTTGTCAACAGGTCTTCGTGGACCGTCAGGGAAAGGTCAAAGATTGATCGTAACTCATATTGGTAGCGATAGTGGCTTTTTAGAAGAGTGTGACTTGATTTTCGTCTCTAAGAAAGGAGGTGATTACCATGACGAAATTAATGCCAGCTGCTTCGACAGCTGGTTTCAAGGGGTGCTTCAGCGAGTTGAGCCCAACTCTGTGATCGTCATGGATAATGCTTCGTACCATAGTCGTCGAGCCGAACGTGTACCGACTATGGGATCTCGAAAAAGTGACATGCAGCAATGGTTGCGCGAAAAAGGAATCCCGTTTGACGATTCATGTGTGAAAGCGGAATTGTATGAAAAAATTAAACAGCACAAACCTGCGAACATTAGTTACGTGACGTGAATGTGGTGTCACTGTGCTGCGGTTACCGCCCTACCACAGTGAACTGAACCCAATAGAGCTCATCTGGGCTCAAGTGAAGGGTTATATTGCGCGCCATAACACAACCTTCAAATTACCAGACGTTAAGGTTTTACTTGAGACTTCCATACAGCTAGTAACGCCCAAAGCTTGGCAGAATGCTATCCGTCATGTTGTGAAGGAAGAAACAAAAATGTGGCACTTTACCACCACATCGACACCATCATAGAGCCAGTTATAGTCAATTTCAACGAGGAAAGCGATAGCGACAGTTTATTACTGTCAGATGTAAGTGGAAGCGACGATGAATAAAGGTAATTCCCAAATTTTTGACTTACAATATGTTTCAAACCACTCTTTATTAAGCATGTGACAAATCTAGTTCACCCATGTTAAACATTCATACCCCGCCTATGAACAGCCGACTACTGGTAGTTAAGTGATGTTCACGTGAACATCAATGAGTCATTACAGTTTTAGATAGTTATAGTATACCTATTACAGTAGACAAGAAATGTACTTAATCCAGGTATAAGCCTACCTGTTTATTGCTTTGCAAAACTACCTAACTGTTTCCTCTTATTTTGACGGCATAAGATATTTTTATGACTCTCATTCAATTGTTACCATGTACCACATGACCCTTGTAAACATAATTGTGTTTACTGACATGAATAAACGAATTGTAATTTGAGTTCTTGAATTTATGTTAGGAAATATATCAAATTATTTGAATACATTTTTTCTTAGACGGAACGCACCGTCGCGTCGCTTGGACTGGCAGGACGAATTTCGCCCAAAAACCGATTTGCACTTCACAGCTATTTTCTATTATTTCCAAATGAACCTCTTACAGCGTGCTAAAAACAAAGTCCGCGGGGTGCTAACGATCCACTTTTTCGATTTTATCCACTGGGACCTTTCTAAAATATCAAGAAGTTGAGCACAAATTCGACAGTAAGCATTTCAACCCACCATAATTCTTGCGCAAAGGCAAAATTTTGTAAAACGCTCTGATAGCACCTTACGCAATTATGTCCTGCTTATATCCAGAAAAACATCACAAACTGCAGAACACAAATTGAACGTAACAGTGAAATGGGTACATTTCACGGCTCATGAAATCCAAATGAAAATGTAAGTATAAAATCTACCAAATTATCGTTCTCAAAAACATATTTCCTTGACATATCGATAAAGTTCGACGCTAAATTCCCTATACTTGACTGGAGTGATATCCGAATTCATTCTTCCCTACTGTCGGCAGTTGCAGATAGATCTGTTGGCTCTTGGTGTCAAATCTATAGAGCAGGTACCAATTTTATATTCATCGGATTTTCGTAATCACTGGGATGAGAAACTTCTTAATAATAGAACGTGTTTCACTGATATCAGAGATGAAACATTCAGAATCACCTTCCCCCAACCCCCACTTTTTAAGCAGTACAATTTTTTTCTGTCAATGATAAGGAACCCCTGTAACGTCAAAAACGGAGTTTCAGCAATTGTTACTTTTTCTTTTATGCCTATAGCACCGTTGCCACTGGACTAAAACTACAAAGCTTTGGCATACTAGTAACCCCGTGTGGAAATTTCATAAAAATCCGAGCGGTTATTTTCAAGTTGATGAGTGATACAGTTTTTCGTGATGTAGATGTCATATGACTTAAAAAACATAACATCTCATTTTAGAAATTTTTCGGGATTACAATACTTCCTCGCCAATGAAGTCAAACGGCTTTAAAATCGAGGAGTATCAGCGATCGCGATTTTGAGTACCTATTTGCAGAACGACGCTATATTATATGAAATAGGGCCACCAAATTATCTGAATACGTCCTTTCTTAGTCCGTACATTGCGCCGCAACGCTTGGGTTGGCAGCACGAAACAGTAGACAAAATTCGTCCAAAATACGATTTGTAGAGGTTTGCGCGCTTCGAAATTGACGCTTTGTTTTTTGATATTTTTGGATGAAATTTTCACGGAGTGCTGAAAACAAAACCCCACAGGTTGCTATTGAGCCACTTTTTCATTTTTTTCACTAGGTTCTTTTTAAAAAAATCGCGAAGTTGAACAGAAAAAGCACGCACTTCAACCCATCATAAAACTTGTGCAAAAACAAAATTTCAAAAAGTGCTCCTATAGCACCCTGGGCAATTATCTTCTCAACATACTGTATGAATTTCATTCAAAAATATCGAAAAATGGAGTGTCAGTTTTGAAGCAGCTGAACCCTTGTAAATGGCTTGAAATTCACTGCGTCGGAGCCGCCTTAAGCGAATTTTATTTTTTTCGTTCTTGGCCGATTTTCAAAAACTACGGAGCGTTTTTTAAAGATGAGTCATGTATTTGCGGACAGATCGACAGACCAACGGAAATAAGCGAGATGGTTTTTCGTGATGTACATTTCACGATTTTTGGCAATAAAAATAAAAGACCTGATCTGCATGGCACATTTTAGAATTAAGGATGATTACTAATAAATCATGTTATTTTTTATATTAAAAACCAAAAATATAAACCAATTTAACAAAAAATCGTGGCTGGTACCTGTGGCATGGTTGACTCGTGTGGTTCAGCACCGTTGCCAAATACGGTACATAGGGTAGGGAACAAATGAGCGTTCGCAACTGTGGAGTATGGGCCCGTTTGGCTGGCTTGAACCACGCATTTTTTTTACGTTACGCCAGTTCTAATTGAAATATTATCGTCCCACCCTCGGCTCAAATGTGTAGAAATAAAACGAGAAAAGTAATTCATATATTCAACAAGCATCTCCGAACCAAGTATATTAGAATTTTTACCCTGACCAAAAATAGGTTTATGACCGGCATATCAGCACCAATCTTTTTTTCTCAATATCACGTCCAACACATTTCGTAACTGTAATAAATGTTGTTATATTTTTAATGTAATGAAGCTCTTACATACAAATAAAGAATCACTACCATGATGGTCACTTCCATTTACGAGGAAGTTCAAATTGGTGCTAACTGCCATTGCACATAACTGCATATCATCAATCGGTATTCCTGAAAGGAAATTATTATTCTAAAATCTATGTATATAATTAACAATTATTCATGTTCACGTATGCCGAGTATGGAGAAAAATTGTTGCATCGACCTTGCAGACGAAAAGAGTTGAACGCACTATTGTACGTTAGAAAAGTGTAAAGACTGCGAGAAGTAGAATCATCCGCGGACAAGCATTCTTAGTAGGATTTTTTAAGCAACGTCGCTCAACTTCCTGAATAAATGGCGTCAAGTAGGTTGACTCCGCATTTTCCAAGCCACGCTGTCATAGTGGCTATAAATTGACCACTCGTTATCTTTTTTGTATAACTTTTTAGATAAAAAAGTAAAGTTTCTCGGACAATATCTGTTTTATGTAACGAATAATGTTTTATTTTTTCAATGGGGCACCATGTATATGTTTAGTCAAAATGATAGTCACTTTTTTCCGATGATAAATAAGTGGTTTTTATTATGCTTATTTTAACATTAGATGAACAAATAAATAGTTACAAACGGGAAAGCAGTGCAGTATGTAACCGAATCTTTGAGCATAATTTTCACCAATTTCCAGAAGTTTGATTAACTTGAAACTTCGTACACGTATCAATGATCAATAACAATGCAATAATTTGATAACTGTTTTCCATTATCTTCATTCATATGTAACGTTTTCATCGACACGTTTTTTTTTAAAACAATACAAAAAACAAAGATACATTTGATAAGTTAGAAGATTACAAATGTAGGTGTATAAAAAATATGGTATATAACATATATAAGTGAAGTATGATTTAAAAGTATAAAATTGTAACAGTCATACAAAACAAAGGAATGCTATATTGGAAATATTTTTGTGTGGGGTGACAGTTAAATTTTATCAACTAATTTATATACTTTGAAGTTGAGTCATTAATTTCAGATAATGATTGCAGAAGGAAGATAAACCAAAATATGTGTGTAAAAATAAAAAAAAAATCTACCTTGTTTTATAAAGTATCCTCCCGACAAGTATTTCAGTGCGGACCTGTATTTGATCGCGAGGTCTTGGAGCACCGGCATGCCGTCTTAAGTCACCTGATTCACGAGCCCGTTGTACTACATTAACAAAGGCACGAGGGGTTGGTTGCACTCGATTGGGAAACCGATCCGCATAAACATGTGCCATTTTTATTTCGTTTGAGCCACGCAACAGACACCACTATTCACTGACGCGTTACCGACTGACACTGACTGTATACAACACAACTGAATAAAATAATTGTAAAAACATCGTTCCAAATTCTTTCGCTTTTTTGTTTCCGATGCGATGAACCGATGGCGGATTATATCCGTTGTTGCCAAACACGAGCACATAATATTATCATTGAGACAGGGCGGTACTCAAACTTCCAAAGGGCTATAACTTTGTTACTTTAATTTTACCAGAAAAATGGTAAAGGAAAAAAACATTTCTTTTGATCAGATCTACTCACTGTTAAAATAAATGACTCAACTTCGAAGTCACCCTGTACTTCTATTCGAAATAAATTTCTTCATATGTCTTTTAAATTCATCATATGATAGCAATTTTGTGGATCGAGGTAAAGCATTGTAAAAAATAATTGCGTTGTAGGTGAAGCATCTACGAAAGAATGATGTCCTCTGGAGGGGCATTTTGAGTGTTTCAGTGAATCGAATGTCCCTAGAGTGGATATTGATACTAGATATCAGCTTATTTCTCAAAAACGGCGGAATGGATGACAGTAAAAGCCTGTGGGTGTAAGTAACTAGGTGTACCTCACACAGTTCATTTACTCTCAACCACTTCATGTCATTGAACAAAGGGCTGATATGATCATATTTTTTCAAATTATTTATCAACCTATAACATGAGTTTTGGATTTTTTGGAGACGTGCTAGAGATATTGAGTCAAGAAATGGAAGATAAACTAAATCGTAATAACTAATTTTGGACATTACCAAAGATTCACACAAAATTTGTTTAGTTGTAAAGTCAAGAAATTGTTTATTAAGATATAATTGACGTACGATTGAAAAACAACTCTTACTGATATTATTTACATTTACATTTAGACATTCATCTAAAGTTACGCCCAAGTTTTTTACTGACTCACGTACTTCTATAGTCTCACCGTTTAATTTTACTTTACTAATTTCTTTTGGCATCACTTCTAAATAGTGTTGGTGAAAAAATGATGACTTTCGATTTTAAAGGGTTCAACTGAAGGTTATGATTTTTTCCATACATACTAATAGATGTTATATCTTCATTTACCTCAGATTCAGCATTTCCAATGTCGTGATTATGGGAATGACTGTAGATCTGTGAATCGTCTGCAAAGAATTGGATATTACAATATTTAACAACTGAATGGAGATCAGAAATATACAAAATGAATAGGAGTGGCCCAAGTACAGACCCTTGAGGCACTCCGGAGGAAATGAGGCACTTTGAAGATAGAACCATGTCAATAAGAAACCTTTGATATCGATTTCCTAAGGAGCTCTGAATCATTTTGAGGCAGAATCAGAAAAACCAAAATATACGCACTTGGGTGCTAGAAGACAATGATTTATGGTATCGAACGCCTTAGAGAAGTCAAGAACAACTAATGATGTGATCATATGTTGATCTCAGGCTCTAACAATGTTATCGGTTAAGTCTAATAGGGCACCTGCCTCTTCTTAAGAATCATGTTTGTAATAGATGTAATGGTGAAATGTATAAATTTCGTGCTGCACCTCGCGCTGGCTATAATTGAGCTGCATATTATTTTTATTTAAGGTAATGTTGGTATATTATTATGAATTTTATGTAGTATATATCTATATAATTTATATATATATATATATAGCTTTTTATGACAAAATTTATGTGAACATTACTACACTTTATGAAATTCTAAGCTATTTGATTCAGAAACTTCCTTCAACTGTTATGGGCTTAGGGTTACCTTGGATTACAAGTTTACTGTAGATTGCTAATGATGTGTGACAGGATATAAATGGCATAAAGAACGTTTTCCTGGTATTTATCGTTAAAAGTTTATTATCCAACCAATTATATATATATATATATATATATATATATATATATACTAAGTGACATATAAATCCGAACACCCAGTTTAAATGGTTTTATTTTAATAAAATTTTGTATAAGTACTTAATGAAGCATAATAAGTAAATGATAAAAATTTCAAAATGATTGCACTGCTTTAAAGCCCTTTGACCTTTAATAATGTGTGGATGCACCCTGATGTGCTACGCATTCTCCAACGCGCCTAGGCATGCTTCTGATCAGGTGGTCAATGTCCTCCTGTGGTATCTCATTCCAGGCAACCACGAACTCCTCTCGAAGTGCTTCTAGAGTCTGAGGAGGACGTTGCAAATTGACCCATCATATCCCACACGTGCTCAATTGGGGATAGGTCGGGAGATCTTGGTGGCCATGGTAACACTGTGACATCATTATGTTGAAAGAAGTCTATTGTGACTCTTGCAACATGTGGTCGGGCATTATCTTGTTGGAAAGTTGGATCTGCCAGGGTGTCAAGATAGGTTTCTAGAACTTCGTGGATATAACGCTGCGCGTTCATGTTACCTCTGATGAAGATTAAAGGTGACCTGGAACCATAAGCTATAGCACCCCAAACTATAACTCCAACAGTGTGATGAACATGTCTTTCAACAAAAAACTGTGTATTCCTTGTTTCACCAAGTCGCCTTCTAACCCTGGCACGACCATCGTGCATGCCTAAACAAAATCGAGACTCGTCACTAAAGACAATACTGTTCCATTCCTGATCCCAGAGTGACCGTTGTCTGCACCACTCAAGGCGATTACGTCGGTGTTCTCAAGTTAAAGGGAGGACCCAGTGTGGCCGGTATGAAAACAAGCCAAAACTTCTCATTTGTCGGTAAACACTTCGCATGCCAATAGGTCTTCCGTGTTCTGCAAACCATTCATTTGCAATGGACCTGATAGTGGAGAAACGGTCCCTTAAGGCCAATAATCTTAGGCGGCGATCTTCACGGTCTGTTGTTCTACGGCGGCGTCCAGTGCCCCTTGCTCTTTGCGTACGGCCTTCTCGAAGCCATGCCTGACAACACCTAACCACAGTGTCTACACTTCTTTGCACTCTAACTGCAATTGCCCGAAAAGAAAGTCCAGCTTCCCGAAGTCCCACTATACGGCCCCTATCAAACTCACTAAGTTGGCGAAATCGTACAGGTCTCCGTACTCTAGGCGGCCTAATCGATCGTAAAGGATGTCAAGAACCAAAATCCGCCAACGATGATTCTTTACTGCGGCTGAAATATTCATTTTTAGAGCGTTAGTGAATTGAAAAACAGCAGTATAAAAACCGGAATGTCCAACTGATAAGGCTGAAAATTTTTTCACTTGTTATTTACAGTAAGATAAATACATTCACCAACTTTTTTTAAAATAAAACCATTTAAACTGTGTGTCGGATTTATATGTCACTTAGTATATATAGCAAGGGCCTTAGTACTGTGCCCTGCGGGAACCATATTTAAGATATTTTGTTTCACGATATGTATTCCCTATTTTAACACACTGGTTCCCTTGAATAATCTGTTAGCAGAAATTGTGATTTTCCCCGAAATCCTGTTCTTCCTAATCATTGAAGTAGCATTTCATGATCTACCGTATCGAAAGCCTTGTTCAAATCTATTCAGATGCATGGGTTTCTTACTAAGAGACCCACAGTAACTATTTTGACAATCTTTACTCAGTTCGCTATTGAAGCGTTCGATAGGGTGGACCATGGCATACCTTTAAATAGGTTTTCTCATTATGGATTCCGTCCATCAGCTTTAGCACTCATTCAAAGTAATCTTCAAGATAGGAAGCAGTATGTAACTTTCAATGGCTTTAAGTCGTACCAGTATGTAACTAAATCGGGAGTGCCTCAGGGTTCAAACCTTGGTCCTTTATTCTTTACCTCATTTATTGATGATATGACGCAATATTGAAGTTTTAACTCGTCTTTGCGGATGATTTAAAATTATTCAGGATTAGCGATTATGAGGCTGATTGCATTGCACTTCAGCGGGAATTTATTTCTTAATGCGTCTAAGTGTAGGGTAGCCCAGGAAAACGATTGTTTGGATTTGGGTGTAGTTCTTGATTATCAACTTAATTTTTCACTTCACATAGCTCAAAAGGTGAGTGGAGCTTCACGGGCGTACGGTTTTATTTTGAGAAAAACCTGTTATTGTAACAGGGCTCAGACAAATTTATTTTTGAAAGCACCCATATACTCGTAGGTAATGTGCGAAACTTTTAATGCTATATCTAATTATCGTGATATACATGCTGACGATTTGAACAGCATTCATATATAGGATTGATTCAATAGTATAGTTGTGCAGCAATCTCATGCTTTTCGCGTAATCAACCAGCACATGTGTTGTGTCCTGAGCAGTCCATACCATAGACACCGATTTCTACTAAAAACGGTTATGAAATTCACTCAAATAAGGCAGACGATCACCCCATGGCTTGGAATGTTATTTCCCAGTGCGGGATTCGAACCCGCTAGCCTTCGAGTCGATGTATTAACACCGTAACACACTAGGCCACAAGATACTTCCCAAACCGATGAATAGATTTTTTTGTACCATGACTGAGAATACTTTCGTTTGAATTACCTTTTAACCAGAGAAAAAAAAACAAAATCGCTTGGAAGTTACATTATCTCAAGTCTACGTGAAGTGATCCTACTGCTGATAACCTCTATACTTTGTACGTTACCTTCTAACGTGCCATGTCTGGTATTTACGCTGTAGTTTTTTCCGGACAAAATATATTACTAAGATTTTCAATGGCAGTTCGCGAAAGAACGGGTCTCCTTGAGATAAGAAAAGTTTGGAAGTCTATAGTAACCGAAAATAGGTTAAGGCAAGGTGCACGTTGCATTAATGAAAAATGCAGACAGAGATCTATGTTGGAGATATATCTAGAAATGGAAGATTTGTTTAACCTAGAAATGCTAAGTTGTGTAATTTATCACAATTTTTCTTTTCAGCCGTATGCTTTACATATAATACCAATTTGTCAGAATATTGCTACTACTATTCTTCAACGATATCCAAGGCAAAGATGAGATGTAGATGGTAAAGCTCATCAGTATTTATGTAATTCACAAGACCTTAGTTTCCTCATCCACGTAGTCGTTGGCAGAACTTTTGTAAAGCTACTTTTGAAATGGTTTTGTCAGTTCTTTCTTAAGCCTTCGTTGCCTTTGAAAAGCATAAATCTGGTTATGTGCTTTTACCTCCAAAGTGCATTGCAACCACGGTTTCACGTTATCACGATGAATGGCCATGGTTCGTTTTGTCGTACCAAAAAACCCTTGTATACCAATCTTCACTGTTATAGATCAAATATTGTGCGAAATATTTTAAAAAAAAACTATTTTAGAAAGTAAATTTTTATTTCGGAAACCACGCATTTTTCGACCCATGTTTATACAGACTTTATGCATTAATTTAAAAGTTCTATCGAATCTTAAAGTTATGCGACAATAAACTGAAACACCCTGTATACAAATTCAAATTCAAATACATTGATTTGCCAAAAAAAAAACATTCTATCGTGTTGTACAAAATACACTCTGATATTTTTTTGACAAAAAGGCGGGATTCTCGATCACAAATGACCGTTAGCACCCAGCCTCAAACGAGTAGGATACTTGTGAAAATGCCCTGTAAAATCAGGATACTTAGCTGCAAACATTTAGATATCGCAGCTTTTAAAGTACACGTTGTGAGTAGCAACTCAGCTGCACAATTTCATTCGAGAGATGCAAAAATGTTATTTCATTTGGTTTAATTAAACGCGCGATTGCATCTGTGTAAACGCCAGGGGACCGAAAGTACGCTTCCGCGTACAGTGTCACATTTTTGCCATTTTAATTCTAAAATATGAGCCGCTGGGTTCCCTTGACATTCGCAATTGCGATTTAAATTTTCTATGTAAATAATGTCCACCAAGTCCAGCCAGATAATCTAAACAAATTAGACCAGAGGCGGGTTGCAAATTTTCCGGTTTGACATCTGTTGCTCTATATTTGCTCCGCTTTTATGACTGGATTTACAGACGTCCACGCGATGGTCGAAATTTTCAATGACATTTTGCAACATGGTCGGTTCTATGGCATTTATCTCGGCAATGATCTTGTTTTTGAGTTCTTGGAGGGTGGCTGGTTTGTTGACGTAGACTTTGCTTTTCAAATATCCCCGTAAAAAGAAGTCTAAGGGAGTCAAATCGCACGATCTTGGTGGCCATGGCACATTTCCTCTGCGCGAAATCACGCGATCACCGAAGAAGGACTGCAATCGATGGATATTGACGTGTGGCATGTTGCACCGTCTTGTTGGAAATAAACATCGTCCATTTCCATTCCTTCAAGTGGCGGCAAAAAATAGTCCTCTATCATCACGTGATATCGCTCAGAATTGACGGTAACGGCGTCCCCGGCCGCATTTTCGAAAAGTAAGGTCCGATGATGCCTTTTGACCACAATGCACACCACACAGTCACTTTTTGAGGATGCGTCGGCTGCTCTTGATACTCACGGGGATTTTCGTTCGCCCAGATGCGGCAGTTTTGCTTGTTTACCGTCCCATTCAAAGTGAAATGCGCTTCGTCGCTGAACATGATTTTCGATGAAAAATTGGCATCAATTTGGCGGTGTTCAAGGAGCCAATCTGAGAACGTTCGGCGCGAAAAATGGTCGGTCCGACGCAGCTCTTGCGTCAATTGGATCTTGTAGGCGTGTACATTCAAATCCTTGTGGAGAATGCGGAGCAAACTGGTTCTCGAAATGCCCAATTCTTGGGATCGACGCGTTGTTGATTGTTTCGGATCGTCTCTCACACTCTCCTTCACAACAGCAATATTTTCCGGTGTGCGAACGCTCCTTGGCCGGCCAGAGCCTGGCAGATTTGCCACAGAACCTGTTGCCTCGAATTTTGCGCACCAGACGACCGATGGTTGTTTCGTTTGGGCGGTTGTTGCGACCGAAATGTTCACGAAGCGCGCGAAACGTGTTTTTTATTTTTGCACCATTTTTGTAGTGCTCTTGAATAACTTTAATGCGGTCTTCAATCGAATACGACTCCATAGCGATCAATGGTAAACGTTCAACTAACAAAATGACATGTCGGTGACAGAAAACAAAGATGGCGTCTGTGTCAAATTGACGTTTACTTTCCTGCGTCCCTATTGGAGGTTATTTAACAGTTAGTATATTACAACACATCCAAAAAAACTAATTTAATTTCTTTAAATTTGAAAGGTATCACAATAGGGTATTCTCTATCTGGGCATTATTGCATTTTTAATAACTAAAATGGACTCTTTACACCCATTTTCAAGGATAATGCAGTTCATCCTGTTGCGCAGGGGTGTTGGGAAAATGTATTTGAAATTTGTACATTGAGAGAAAAAAATCATGCAGTCCATCTGTATTTTCCACAGACGAAACTAGCTGAAAATAAATAATAAGATGATTGTACATATACTCAGTGACATTAGACAGTGCCCCAGGAAACATAATTTCTTCAACTTGTTTTTGACAAGATAATGACTATATTTAAATCATGCTGTGACAACAATGTCAATGTTTTATCTTCGTTTTTGTTTACCTTTATTAAAATGTCATCTCTTAGTTTTTGTGAAGAAAGCAGACATCGATTATCTCATTTAGTGGGTGCCTAGACGCACACAGGAGTGTATTCAGCTGCGGGGTCACCCAACACATCATTAATTTTTTTCTTATTGTCAATAAAATTAGAAGACTGTTTTCATTCGTTTTCCCAAAATACTCCAATAAATTCATCACAGAGTGTCGACATTGTAGTCCTCCAGACGAAGAGGGGGGGAGGCGGGTTGGGACGTGGTCTCACCTGGGAATCAGGTTGCGCCTACAAATTTGAATATTTGGATTTTCAGTATGTTTGAAACTTTGCCACCCCCCGCAGGTTCACTTTCACAAAAATTGCCGATGATCGCACTCCCCCCCTGAGAAAAAGTTTTGAGGATACCCATGGTTTTATCTTCTGGCATTGCTATGGAAGATCAATAACAGGTAAGCTCGCACGCCCATGCCGAGCCGAGCAATGACAAACTTAAATGTGTAAGAATCACACATTGTCGAAAATATTCTTAAAGCAGTGTGACAAAACCAAAATCGTATGTCTAAGAGGTTTCACGAACAAACGTGGGTGTATAGATGCCGATTGCATATGTTTGTGTAAGGGAGATGAAAATAATGCTTGTAGCTTTGCTGTGACTCGCGAAAAACCGTGAAAAGACCTATGGAACTGAGCCGAGATTTTATTTTATTTGAAAGGCAATATTGGTCACTTCTCATGTTCTTGAAAAAAAAGTGAGATTGAGGTATATTCTTGAAATAGAAAACAGTGATATTCCGTTTGAATCGAATTTTTGAAATCTACCACGTTACAGTACTACACTATTTTTGTTTATTTTGGCGAGAGAGCATCATTTTAAATCCTGACCGGAAGCGCCATCTGTTGAAAAGTACGGTAGGTACCTAGGAAGTCGTACGCTTGATATAGCTTTCTCGAGGTTGTACGGCGGTAATAATTTATTCTTAGGTAAACCAACTGTAATTCCATTTACATACATAGCTGTTACCGCTCATAGGTGAGAATTGTATTACTGGTTGCCTAGACGTTTGTATTACCTGTTAGATTAAATATATAAATAAGTATAAAATATAATTGATTTTTTGGGATATAGATTTAATTCGATTAGCATACTGGTTTTATAAATTATTAATAATATACAGGGTGTCCCAAAAAAGTGTGCAATATTGTACCTGCGGTTTCTAGAGCTTAAAATAGGAAGAAAAGTTTATATAAACATAGTTCGACAAACGTCCCCTAAGGGCGCTACGGTCTTTTAAAGGCGCTCCCGTGAAGATGGTTTTTCCTTAATATTTCCGAAACGTGTTGAGATCAAGACATAAAATTTGGTATTCTAGCCTGGTTTTTTATGCTGGATTTAAAAATATTAACAATTTTAGATAGTTTTGTTTGGAAGCGCATGTAACAGGGACGGACTCAGGTCATTTTAGCCCCAAAATTTTTGTGTTATGCTATTTTTGAAATTCAATTTTAGAATTTGAAAATTTAGGGTTTTCTACATAAAAAAGGTACTCTTATTGAATATCGATAAATTGTGCCATTTTTGAATAAAATCAAACTAAAAAATTTATGTTATGTATTTATGATAGTATTGCGAATTTAAATGAATTGAAAATTTTCAAATTCTAAATTGAATTTCAAAAATAGAATCACACAAAAATTTTGGGGCTAAAATAATTTGAGTCCGCCCCTGTTATATACGCTTCCAAGCAAAACTGTCTAAAATTGTTAATATTTTTAAATCCAGCATAAAAGATTAGGCTAGAGTTCCAAATTTTATGTCTTTATCTCAACACGTTTCGGAAATATACTAAGTAACATATAAATCCGAACACCCAGTTTAAATGGTTTTATTTTAATAAAAGTTGGTGAATGTATTTATCTTACTGTAAATAACAAGAGAAAAGATTTTTAGCCTTATCAGTTGGACATTCCGGTTTTTATACTGCTTTTTTTAATTCACTAACGCTCTAAAAATGAATATTTCAGCCGCAGTAAAGAATCAACGTTGGCGGATTGTGGTTCTTGACATCCTTTACGATCGATTACGATGCCTAGAGTACGGAGACCTGTACGATGTCGTCAACTTAGTGAGTTTGATAGGGGCCGTATAGTGGGACTTCGGGAAGCTGGACTTTCTTTTCGGGCAATTGCAGTTAGAGTGCAAAGAAGTGTAGACACTGTGGTTAGGTGTTGTCAGGCATGGCTTCGAGAAGGCCGTACGCAAAGAGCAAGGGGCACTGGACGCCGCCGTAGAACAACAGACCGTGAAGATCGCCGCCTAAGATTATTGGCCTTAAGGGACCGTTTCTCCACTACCAGGTCCATTGCAAATGAATGGTTTGCAAAACACGGAAGACATATTGGCATGCGAAGTGTTTACCGACGAATGAGAAGTTTTGGCGCAGCGTTATATCCACGAAGTTCTAGAACCCCATCTTTTACCCTATCTTGACACCCTGGTAGATCCAACTTTCCAACAAGATAATGCCCGACCACATGTTGCAATAGTCACAATAGACTTCTTTCAACATAATGATGTCACATTGTTACCATGGCCACCAAGATCTCCCGACTTATCCCCAATTGAGCACGTGTGGGATATGATGGGTAGGAGATTGTTCAATTTGCAACGTCCTCCTCAGACTCTAGAAGCACTTCGAGAGGAGTTGGTGGTTGCCTGGAATGAGATACCACAGGAGGACATTGACCACCTAATCAGAAGCATGCCTAGGCGCGTTGGAGAATGCGTAGCACATCAGGGTGCATCCACACATTATTAAAGGTCAAAGGGCTTTAAAGCAGTGCAATCATTTTGAAATTTTTATCATTTACTCATTATGCTTCATTAAGTACAAAATTTTATTAAAATAAAACCATTTAAACTGGGTGTTCGGATTTATATGTCACTTAGTATATTAAGGAAAAACCATCTTCAGGGGAGCCCCTTTAAAAGACCGTAGCGCCCTTAGGTGACGTTTATCGACCTATGTTTATATAACTTTTCTTAGTATTTTAAGCTCTAGAAGCCTCTGGTAGAATATTGCACACTTTTTTCGAGACACCCTGTATATTTAATTACTTATCTGTGTATGTAAATAAATTCCTAATTATTGACAAATATAACATTATTTTTAGAAGTAGTCAGGGTAATGAGAACAAGCAAAAGTGTTTCGACTAGTAAAGCATTCGTCAGGATGTCGAGTATTAAGTTAAATATGAATTCAGGATTCACTCACGTCACAGATTATGGTTATCTAATAAATGCCAGCATATACGTAGGAAATATGCAGAAAAGAACGGACAACTAGGAAATCATCAAGAAATATGACTAACATCTTACTGGTACTTTAATGTAAAACATTATGCTAAAACTGTTCGCTTTTCAGTAGGGGTGTTACTCAGACACCTTTTTGCGGAAAGACCTGCATGTTTTTATAAAGTCAAGGGCTAAGAAGTACTTTACTCCATACCCCACATACCTCCTCAGTTTGTAAGACGTTCAGATAAGACCTAGCCTTGAGTACTGCTCACATGTTTGGGATGCTGCTGCCCCGACTACATTATCCATGCTGGATGCTCATCAGAGGAGGGTTGTCCAACTGATCGATGACTCTCCTCTCGCAGACAGTTTTGGGGCCCTTTCGCACCGATGATTCTCCTACCGCTATGCCAACGGACTTTGCTCCTCGTAGCTCTCCTCCATGATATCGTCGCACAATGAGCCTGCCAGGGAGATCCGGCCTCTCATCCTTACCGTGTCGAACTTCGTACATCCAGAACTGACCGGTACGACCGCTCCTTTGTCTCTAGTGTGTCGCGATTGTAACACGGTGCCCTGCATACGTGGCTGGTTTCCTATGTAACAAGGCACATGTATTGCGCGCCAAATTTTTTCTGAATGAAACCCAAAAACCCTTTCCATGCACTTCTCTGTTCCAGCGACATCCCAATAATTAACGCGGCACTCGTCTTAAATGGTTTTAATTGATCCCGCTAAAAGTACGCGACATTCACGCCAATATTTAAAAAACTCAGTCGTCTGAATCATTCCGAGATCTGCCTAAAAATAGATTATTCGCATGGCGTGGAATTCAAATCGGCTTAAAAAATGATTTCAATTGTCGTTGATAATTCAAAAGAATCATTTTGGGTGCGCGAAATAGGAAGATGAATGCCGTTTTTCAACATTTAGTGAGGTATGACAAATTGTGTGTGAGGCTGAAGTCAGGCGGTTTTGGATTAACATCAGATGGTGAGATTAATTTGTATTGTACCTAATAATCACTAAATTTGTTATAAATAAGGCTCTCTCTGCTTTAGTTCCTCATCTAATAACCGTACTGATGATTCCTAATCAGGTTAAAACAAGCGTTGTTTGCTGACGTCCAAGTCGGTTAGCTGATACTGTTTTTTTTTTTCATATTGTCTAAGCACTTTAGGTTTGAAAACTGATTTTTCAGATACTAGTAAAAAATTGCTATAAAGAGTCTTAAAAATTAAGAAGGATATATCAATCACTAATGAGACTGGGTTCAACTTCTCCATTTTGAATTCGTAAAAAAGCCGTTGCGATAATGTAATGTAATTCTTTGATTTACGTATATATTGTACAGAGTGATTAAGCAAAAGTACTGGGTGCGGCAGAGAGGACGGACGATTTTGGGATGGGTAGTACTCTCCGCCTCCGTATACGAGAGAGGTGGGGTGGGTGCCGTTTGACTCGTGAGATCCTAGCATTATTTTACCAGTTGTCGTTATGGAGCCTTGGACGGTGGACCATCGCGTTTTCGGCTTATGATTGTTTCGTCCGAAATAATGAGTCAGTCATCGTCGTACAGCGTGAGTTTCGTCGCCACTTCAACATTCATCGGAATAGAGCTGTTCCCTCTCGAAACACCATCCTTCGTTGGGTTGAATCACTTCGCAGGCGTGGTGAACTGATCAACAGAAGACCAAGAGGCGCGCCGCGAACAGTTCGAACTCCTGAAAATGTTCGACAGGTCTTTCTTCGCAGTCCAACTCGATCTGCCCGGAAACATGCTGCTGCACTTCGCCTTAGTGATGGTTCGGTAAGGCGAATTTTGCATATGGATCTCCGCTTTCACCCCTACAAATTGGCCATTGTGCAACAGTTACAGCCCGGAGATTATGCACAACGAATGAACATCGCACGTGAGATGGAATTAATGATCGATCAAAATGAGAACCTCATTTTGTTTATGAGTGACGAAGCCCACTTTCAACTAAACAGCATGGTTAACCAGCACAATTGTCGTTATTGGGCTAATGAAAATCCGCAACAGTTACACGAAAGACCGCTGCACAGCCTAAAAGTAACGGTTTGATGCGCTGTACCGCAAACTTGCATCATTGGTCCTTACATCTTCGAAGACGGTTAGGGTCGTGATTTTACCGTGAACTCAGAGCCCTACGTCGAAAAGATCACCAACTTCTTTCTCCCTGAATTACCACGGCGACGTGTTTCAATCGACGTGTGTGGTTCCAGCAGGACGGGGCGACCGCCCATACTGCCCGAGCATCCACGGACGTTATTCGCTCTCTCTTCCCTGGTCGCCTTATTTCCAGGTTTGGCGATGTTCCTTGGCCTCCTCGGTCCCCAGATTTATCCATATGCGATTTTTTCTTATGGGGACACCTCAAGGCTTAGAGTATCCGCGAACAAGCCCCGAACTCTGGACGAATTGAAGGGCGAAATTCGCGTGGAAGTCGCCCAAATTGAGAGAGCGATGTTGGAGAGAGTCTACGCGAACTTCCAAGAACGCCTCCAGCACTACATCAACGATTTCGGCCACCACATGCCTGATGTGATATTCCACACTTGACTGTCTCAAATGCTATTTCCTTGTGAACCTGATTCCATCAATAAATTTGTTTTCGAGTAAAAATTAACTATTTTATGATTTTTTTAAAACTGTCCATCCTCTCTGCCGTATCCTGTATATTAAATAAATATCCTGACTTGAACAAGGAGTACCTATCTATATGAATAGCTTATAAACCGGAATAGTTTGACCCCAATTGGTGAAGAATCATATTTTATACACGGGCGGACCAGTATCTCTTGCATTTTTGAATAAAGTATTTAATTCCATAGGGATTACGTCTCTCAAAAAAATTTTGTCACACCACTAAAATTCGCACAACAAACCAAAATTCATTCTACTTTGAAAATCCCTTGGAGTTATGGAAGTTTGATTCTGAGAACTGTATGTAAGGAGTAATTTTTTTATATCGAAGCAGCCGCGCAGGCAGAAGCCTAAATGCCGGAACACCGCGGCTTCTACGATGATCCCAAAGAAATGTTGTTAGTACGATTTTTGAACTGTCTAAGGTTAGTAGAACTGGAAAAAACTTCCTCTTGTAGATTGTTCCACAATCTCGACACCCTCGGGACAAAGGAGCGGTCGTATCGGCCAGTTCTGGATGTACGAAGTTCGGCACGGTTAGGACGGGACGCCAAAGTCAGGCGGGTCTGACTGGCAGGCACATCGCGCGGCGGCATCATGGAAGAGAGCTCTGAGGAGCAAAGCCCGTTGGTGTAGCGGTAGAAAAGAGATAGATCGCCGACGACCTGCCGGTGCGAAAGAGTCCCGAGACTGTATGTTAGAGAAGAGTCATCGATATGTCAGACCGCCCTCCTATCTGGGCCTTGTATAGAGTGAGAAGGTCATGCGGAGAAAAGTACTTCTTAGCCCTAAACAAAAAGCCTAACTTTTTCCCAGCAGCTGCATCTATTGAGGAAATGTTTTTTGGTGCCAGATCAGGTCCTCGGTGATCTGGACTTCGAGCAGCCGAAATGAATCCATCGAAACCGGATGAGCGCTTTTCGTTAGTGAAAGTTCAGTACTGTGTTTCGGAAGCATTGAACTGTACAAGATTGTTGCGTCCCCAAGCAGTGATAGCCTCCAGCTGCACACCTCTTCAGTACAATGGCGGAAATCAAGTCCGGGCCAGAAGCGAGAGTGAAACCAGCAAGCAATCTGTTTGTACTGTATCCCAGGTCGCATTGTTACGAGGGATGTCCTTTAAGTTTTGCATATAGAAACATAGTAGGCCGCGCGGATCGAACGACAGTACTGAATCTTAACATCACTCTTTAGTAAACCTAAATTCAAAGTTTCACAACAATAAGTCCAGTGCTCTCACTACAGTGAGAGACAATTATCGCAACAAAAATGCCTTGCCGAGTTACTGTCTGTTCTCGACAACGGAGCGCCACATCAGTCGACAATTTATCATTGGTATGGAGAATTCAAACGTGGACGGGTGAGTCTTAGCGACGATCCCAGGGTGGGTGCACCAAAAACGGCAGTCACCCAGGAAAACGTCGATGCTGTGCGCAAACTCATCATTGAAGATAGACATGTGACATATCGCGAGATTGAGGTGTCCTTGAAGATCTCAAAGACCTCAATTCAATAAATTTTACATGAAGAATTAAGAGTAAGAAAATTAGTTTCTCGTTGGATACCCCACCTGTTGACTGAAGAGCAGAAAGCAGCCAGGTTTAATTGGTGTCAAAAAACGATTGACCATTTCAATTCCGGAAACTCAAAAAATGTGTACAGCATTGTTAGTAGTGATGAATCGTGGATTCACTGTTATGAACCAGAAAATAAACGACAGTCGGCTGTTTGGGTGTTCCAAGGTGAAGAAAAGCCAACAAAAGTCATCCGTTCTCGAAGTGTTTCGAAACATTTGTGTCAAAAGCGGGTCATATTGCAACAATTCCTCTTAATGAGCAAAGAACTGTTACTGCTGATTGGTATAACGGCATTTGTTTGACAAAAGTCATCACCGAGCTTCGAAAAATCAACCCCGAAAGAAGAATCATCCTCCACCAAGACAATACAAGCTCGCACACAGCCCAAAAAACAAGGCAGTATATAACGGAAGAAAACGTGGAATTATTGGACCATCCTCCATATAGTCCCAATCTAAGTCCTAACGATTTCTTTACTTTCCCGAAAAGTAAAAACAGACTGCGTGGTCAAAGGTTCCAGTCACCAGAAGAAGCAGTTGAAATGCCGTTTTGGATCTGCCAGCAAACGAGTGGAATAAGTGCTTCGAAAATTGGTTCGAGCGCATGCAGATGTGTATTAATCTTCGTGGAGAATACTTCGAAAAACAATAAAGTCATTTAAAACTACCTATCGTGTTGTTTTATTTCCATATGCAAAACTTAAAAGACCTCCCTCGTACCAATGTGGCCTCTAGATTCCGCCAATTCTAGAAGTGATCTGGCTCACAATACGAACTGGCATATAGTTATAACAGACAGGTCGTTGTTTTTACTCCTAGTAAAAGATTGCACTTTGTGCTGTTTCATTTCGATAGACCTTACACTCTGAATAGAGAATAGTTGTTCAGCTGTCGGTCGTTATCCTATCGAGACCATGCCTAGACCATGCTGATGAGTTGCCAAATAGCACGAAACAGCTGTCCATGGTTGGCCGTCTGTGGTGGGTAGGGGTATTACGTAAAAAAACCTAAAAAACGTCAGAAAACGACAAAATGTCATCTAGCAGACTAGGTAGTTTTCAGTATGCAAATAGTTCATTCCACGTTTGCGACAACGACACGACACGTTCTAACATGCATTATTGGTTGCAGAAAGTGTATAATATGTTTTGTGAAGCCGACTAGTCTGTCGTGTTTATCTCTGAGAATACGTGAAAGAAAAACAGCTGGTTGAGTAGCAAGATCGCATCTGAATGACTACGTGTATTGATCTGCATGTGTATAACATCAGTGATATTTGCTATGTGAGAAAATTATAATTGAATATGCTGCCAATCAACCGACGGGTTAATAATAATAATAATAATAATAATAATAATAATAATAATAATAATAATTTTTATTGGAATGTTTATACATAAAAATATAAAAACGACAACATTCCAAAAGGAAAGACGATAGGCAGGGCCATTTTTCACCTCCCCCTAAAAAGTTAACTTCATGAGCGTTTTTTTAACATTAACAGAATGACTAGTATTCACAACACAGTATATAATACGATATAGTCTGAGTGTTAATGGAGGGTGGTGTAGCAAGCGCCATACATTTAATTTGTGGATTCAAATCTTTGGAGCTGTAGTAGCACTTTTTCCATCTCATTTCTGAAGTTTGGATGGAAGGTGCTTCAAAAAGTTCTAAACGATCGTTTAGTAGATATGGTGCCGTGTAAGTAAAACATTTTTTGAAGTTAGATGTTGTATGAACTGGAATATTGAAGTATTCATTGTTGCGTAAGGAAACTTTACGGAGTGAACATCTCTTCTAGAAAGCAATAAACAGATATCTGGGTAATTTATATTTTAAAACTTTATATAGTAGAGTTGCATACTGAAGTAATACACGATACTTGAATTTTAAAAGATTTTCTCTCACATAATATCCAGTAATATGTTCTTGTATATGTATATCTTTGAAACAGAATCTCATGCAGCAGTTTTCCAATACTTGAATTTTGTGCCTCATTTCTTCCGTCAGAAAATTATAATATACTGTATATACTTGTTTATATGTTGTCCTTTCTGAAGGCAGGTTATGTTCAAAGTTATACATTACGATTTTTCACAATCTTTTTGTCTTTTCAAAAAATTTGAGAGGCATTACGGGATGTCACCACTGCGCCCGCGTCGTGTGCAATTAAGTCAAATCACAGAAAAATTAGGAATGACGCATCACACATCAAACATGTTAGCAGTGCCACACGTCTAGGCGCTGATTTGTATTTTATAGTGACATCGCAAAATAAAGTTCTATAAAATTTAAATGGCTGGAAATAAAAAATAATGTAATAATCTTTACACTTGTCTGTAGAATATTTTAACACCTGTTACTTTGCCAACCAGCGATTTTCTTTACTCTCTTTAATTTTCATCATCCTGCACTGATCATAGAATTCATTACATCCGGATCTCCAAAGAAATTCCCATTTGCTAATTCTCCACGGTTTAACTTTCGCAAAGCTAACTTTCCTGAAATGTACACAGCCTTGCAAGATGTTAATTGGACGGAGGTGATCAGTGCAGTTAATGTTGATGTCGCTTGTACCGCCTTGTATTCAGTTATCAATAACATCTTTGAGGTCCATGTCCCTAAATGTAAAAATAAAATGTTTTCGTATCCCCCATGGTTCACACGTGAAATTATACTTAATATCAAGAAGAAGGACATAGCAAGAAGGAACTGGAAACGTGACGGTACTAAGTTTTCTTATGATCAGTTCAGTAATTTTAGGAAGCTCATTAAGAACCAGATCAGTGTTGCCTACTCCGCTTACGTCCAATCGGCTGAGGATGCCATTGTCAATGATCCTAGCAAATTCTGGTCATTTGCCCAGATCAAAAAACAGCAGTCTAGAATCCCCCCAAGGATGACGCTAACGGCAATGTCTGCGATACGCCTCAGGATATAGTGGACAGTTTTGCTACCTTCTTTTCAACAGTTTTTATCCCGTCTGGTCTACTAGGGTCATCTCCTCCAACAAATAATTATACCGATATCATTTCTTTAAAACACATAAGTGAAGAAAACGTAATTAGGGCTTCGAAAAGATTAAAGAACAAAATGACGTCTGGATGTGATGGTATTCCAAGTTTTTTCGTTAAAGATTGCATTCATATACTAGCGAAACCGCTGGCTTCCATATTCAACCTAATTCTAAAATCAGAGACATATCCAAATATCTGGAAGACCTCTAAAATATGTCCTATTCACAAAAGTGGAGATATCTCTGATATTTCCTACTATCGCCAAATAGCAATCCTGTGCAATTTCAGCAAGTTGTTTGAGATCATCGCTTATGAAACGGTTTACTGCTCGGTCAGGGGTGCAGTCTCTATTAATCAGCATGGGTTTATGAGAGGCAGATCTACGGTCACCAACTTGGCTCTAATTACTCAATACATTTCTGAAGTACTGGACGGTCAGGGACAAGTTGATGTCATCTACAGAGATATTCAGAAGGCTTTTGATCAAGTTGATCATTATGCACTTCTGGATAAGCTTAAAACAGTGGGTATGTCTGATGCAATGCTGACGCTCATGAATTCATATTTGAGGGATAGAAGGTTATTTGTCGAATATGGTGGTCACAGGTCGAGTTACTATCGGGCCACGTCTGGGATACCTCAAGGGTCAAATCTAGGTCCATTATTGTTTTTAATATTTATGAATGACTTGTCTTTTGAACTGAAGTGTTTCCATTTGTTTTTCGCTGATGACCTTAAAATCTGCACGTCAGTCAAGACAGTCGAGGATTGCGTCATGTTGCAAGATGACTTAGCTCTAATTTCGTCATGGTGTTCACGAAACTGTCTCAGTCTGAATGTTTCGAAATGTAAAGTTATGACTTATACAAGAAAAGTTAACTATTTAATTTATGATAATTATAACATCAATGGTCAGGTTATAGACAGATGCACCTATTATAGAGACCTTGGAGTCATTTTTGATACCAAGCTAACGTTTTACTGAGCATATACTCAATATCTCATCGGCTGCCACTCGACTACTTGGTTTCTGTATCAGAAACTGGAAGGGTTTCTCCAATGTTGATACATTAATGACTTTATTTTTTGCTTTTGTCAGGAGCAAGTTGGAGTATGCGACTCTGATCTGGTCTAGTATATACCAACATTCTGTCGTGATCCTTGAGGCCATTCAACGTAAAGCTTTAAAGTATTTTCACCTTAAATGCACAGGTTCTTATAGGGAAAGAGGTTTGTGACCATAGAGCCCTAGTAGAGTCTTTCAATTTGGATTCACTGAGAGCAAGACGAAACATATTTGCTTTGTCGTTTTTGTATGGCCTCATTCACAATAAAATTGACTGTCAAAATTTACTTGAAAAAATATGTTTCCGCGTTCCAAGACTAGGGAGTCGACAACAAATGACATTCTATTGTCAAGCTGGCCGTACAAATGTTATGACAAAATCGCCAATTAATCTCATGTGCTGCGTCATGAACAGTGTTACTGAATCGTGTGATATTTACAGTGACAGTTGTGCATCGATTATTAACTGTTATAGATCATCCAATCTTATTTAGAATGTGTGATACTATAGATTTAAGTCCAAGAACCATGTCTCTTTAATTGTTATTTTTTTCAGCGTTTCCTGTAATTGGGTTTCACCTGTTGGAAATAAATAAATAAATAAATTTTTGAAATTCAGCAAATTTGCGTATCTAATTTCCAGAAGGCATGAGAAGACGTGGATGCGCAAGTACTTTATAGCTTTGATTACATTTAAAGGAAGTGTATTTGAGACAAGAAACCAATGGAATTTTGACATTAGTTTTTGAACCGCCCCGTATATGCGATTTTAGTTCGTCATTGAAAACGCGATAGTTTTAAAATCCGCGATGATTTGTCTACTATTAGGTCATGATTAATCGTTTTACAGTAAAACACCACAAATACGGCATTTTACGTCAAAGGCACCGAGTAGTGGTAATTACGTGTGCGAGATCATTAAAAGTCGTTTTATTTCATCTAAGGTTTCTATGTTTGCGTACGTTACGTACATCATTGAAAAGGCGGTGTTTCGTTACAACCTATGTGCATGTAGTTCCGTGTAAGACGATGCTTTTGAACGCGTTCACTCTGAGAATGACGTTGTACTAGGAAATGTCAGTCGGTCAATCGACTAGTATTCATCGTTTAGAAAGATTCGCAAACTTTTGCTAAATGATAATAACAAAAAGTCATACGTATTCCGTCTATAGCAATTATTTTTCTTTTACCTAAGCAGTCGCGTAGACAGGAGACTAAGTACCGGGGCACCGCGGGTGCTATGAGGAGCTTAAAGAAACTTTGTTAATCCGATCTCTGAACGGCCTAAGGTTGATAGAACTGGGAGAAGCCTCCTCAGGTAGATTATTCCACAATCTCGATGCCCTAGGGACAAAGGAGCGGTCGTATCGGCCAGTTCTGGACGTTCGACACGGTCGGGATGGGAGGACGAAGTCGCAGGCGGGTCTGTCGTTAGGTGGCATCATGAAAGAACCCCTACATTAGTATATAGTATACAGGGTGTTTCAGTTTATTGTTGCATAACTTTGAGATTCGATAGAACTTTTAAAATTAATGCATAAGGTCCATATAAACATGGGTCGAAAAATGCCTTGCTTCCGAAATACAGGGTATTTAAATTTACTTTCTAAAATAGTTTTTTTTTAATATTTCGAACAATATTTGGTATGTAACAGTGAAATTTGGTATACAAGGGTTTTTTGGTACGACAAAACGAACCATGGGCATAGTTTTACTGTAGCCGCTAGAGGGCGCTCTCTACTGTACCTGTAGTGAATTAAAATGAACGAAAACATTTCTTAGTGCAATTTTTTGCTTTTTGAATAAAAAAACTAATTCTTCGCACTTTTTCAACATAAAAAAGCTCTCTTGTGAATTTTCGTTATAGTTAGCCGTTTTTGAGATATTTCGATTTTTAAGGTTCGATGCATTTTTAATTATTTATGATAAAATAACGTTGAAAAGTCAGTATCTCGATAATTTTTAGAAGTAGGTTGTGCCTGAAAATATTTTTGAAATTGAAAGCAGAATAAGGTTAACGTCAATTAGTTTATAGTTAGTTTGTTGTCTGTTGAAACCTGAAACGTTTTTTTGCAATTGTCACGAAATTTAGTTTCTTTTACCTATTTTTTTTGTAAGTTTTATAAAAATGCGATTTTTATTCTCCAATCAAGAGTTAGCGGATATTCATTTTGTGTATGGCTTTGTAAATGGAAACTTAGCAGAAGCAGCCAGAGAATACGCACGAAGATTTCCAAACAGACGACATCCAACTCGTTCAGTATTTGTAAGAGTGCATCGCCAAATAATGGAAAATGGTTTTGGAAATCTCCAAGGGGATCAAAACATAAATGTTCGTCAGCGCAGATTTACTCGTATAATTCTGCGTGAGTTTGATAGAGATCCGACCACAAGTGTTAGGAGAGTTTCTGGTGCCTTGGGAACTTCAGCAAGCCATGTTCACCGTGTTCTTAGAAATGAACATAGACGTCCTTACTATTTGCAACCTGAGCAAGGACTACAGCCAGGGGACGGAGAACGAAGAATCACATTTTTTCGCTGGATTCTTGATAGAACTGATAATAAAAGGGAGTTTTTAAGTAACGTTTTATGGACCGATGAGTCATGCTTCACTAGACGTGTAGTGGTGAATTTTCATAATCAACATATTTGGTCGCATGAAAATCCGCATGCAGTTCGGGAAAGAAATTTTCAGCATGAATTTAGTGTGAACGTGTGGTTTGGTATCTACCGTAATCGACTATTTCGAGCCTACCTTTTGCCTGCAAGGTTAAATGCTGCGACCTTCTTGGACTTTTTAAAGGCTGAACATGCAAATATGTGGGATGATGTTATGTTAGATTTCAGAAGATTGGCCTGGTTCCAGCTTGATGGTTGTCCAGCTCATTATTCGAGAATAGTTAGAAACTGGCTGGACGAAAATTATCCAGAAAGATGGACCGGCCGTGGAGGACCAGTCGCCTGGCCTCCACGATCCCCTGACCTAAATCCATTAGATTTCTTTGTGTGGGGATTTCTAAAAGAAAAAGTGTACCAGACTCCCGTAACCACAAGAGATATGCTAATAGACAGAATCAGTAATGCATGTGATGAAATAAGGCCGTATTTGAATAATGCTATACCACGTTCGATCATTCGTAGATGTGAATTGTGTATTGAACAATTGGGTCTACATTTCGAGCAACTACTTTAGATTTTGTATGTTTGTCCTAACTATCCAATAGCATTGTAGTTGTAAATAATTAATTTAATTTGTTAAAAATAATATTGGAAAATTAAACAAATTAATATTCTGTTTTTTGTGTTTATTTGGAGTTAGGAATTATTGCTGTGTTTAAAAACACAATCTAAACGATCATCTTAATTACTTGTAATGCCCAAATCGAAAATGTAAAAAAATATTATTTTCCCATAAATAATAAAAAATGCATCGAACCTTAAAAATCGAAATATCTCAAAAACGGCTGACTATAACGAAAACTCACAGGAGAGCTTTTTTATACAGAAAAGTGCGAAGTATCAGTTTTTTTCATTCAAAAAGCAAAAAATTGCACTAAGAAAAATTTTTCGGTCATTTTAATACACTACAGGTACAGTAGAGAGCGCCCTCTAGCGGCTACAGTAAAACTATGCCCATGGTTCGTTTTGTCGTACAAAAAACCCTTGTATACCAATTTTCACTGTTATACATCCTTTGTTTTGTGAATACCGCTCAAACTACCTTCCTTATGCTACAATGCAAGCTTGACATTTCCTTAAAAATGATAGATGATGGAACCAATTACCCTCATGTGCAATCTGAAGACAAATAGAAAAACGTATAGGCTTTGAGCAAGTTATTATCTCGAATTCCTGTATACTACAGATACGTCCGACTATTTCTGCATGCCGTACGTTGTTACCTTCAAGAAAAACAATGTTGGAATAGGTCACATTACCAGTTGCATTTTTATCGAATAAAACTAGTTACCCGACCTAGACACGTAAAGGTGTGTACGGGATGATTTTTATATCGCTATTAATAGGTATTAAAAGTTATTAACTATTATCATAAAGAACTTCCTGTATCGCTACTTAGGGACGTAGAAATACAATGTAATTTTAAGCCTCTCGATCTACAGGGTGTCCCGTAAAAAAATGAGGAAGATAGGTGAAAGGCAGATCTACAACATATCAAGTAACGAAGAAGAAATTAGTTTGTCAAGCTCAACTATATGTGTTTATCGAAAATGATATTTCAAATGGCAGACCAACTATGTGAGAATATTGTGCAAAGAAAAGCAAGCAGATATCCTGTTATTTCGAAGCACAGCAACAAAAGATAAATTAAAAAAGAGAGACAAGAGAATTTATATATCAAGAACAGTGCAACTTTTACTAGGGTCATTTTTTGGTATTTTGTAGATCTGCCCTTCGCCTATCGTTCCTATTGTTTTGTCGTACTACTTGCCGAACACCTATATATTTTCACCAACATGTGTAAATGGGCTTTGCTTCTGTCGAATCGCCTAAATGATGGTACCGTGTTCGGTGCCTCTTATACAGGGTGTTTCAGTTTATTGTTGCATAACTTTAAGATTCGATAGAACTTTTAAAATTAATGCTTAAAGTCTATATAAACATGTGTCGAAAAATGCGTGGCTTCCGAAATACAGGGTGTTTAAATTTACTTTCTAAAGTAGTTTTTTTAAATATTTCGAACAATATTTGATGTATAACAGTGAAAATTGGTATACAAGGGTTTTTTGGTACGACAAAACGAACCATGGGCATAGTTTTACTGTAGCCGCTAGAGGGCGCTCTCTACTGTACCTGTAGTGTATTAAAATGACCGAAAAAATTTTCTTAGTGCAATTTTTTGCTTTTTGAATAAAAAACTGATTCTTCGCACTTTTCAACATAAAAAAGCTCTCTTGTGAATTTTCGTTACAGTTAGCCGTTTTTTAGATATTTCGATTTTTAAGGTTCGATGCATTTTTAATTATTTATGATAAAATAACGTTAAAAAGTCAGTATCTCGATAATTTTTAGAAGTAGGCTGTTCCTGCAAATATTTTTGAAATTGAAAGCAGAATAAGGTTAAACGTCAATTAGTTGACAGTTAGATTTGTTGTCTGTTGAAACCTGAAACGTTGTTTTGCAATTGTGAATGCACGAAATTTAGTTTCTTTTACCTGTTTTTTTTTGTGTAAGTTTTATAAAAATGCCATTTTTCTTCTCCAATCAAAAGTTAGCGGATATTCATTTTGTGTATGGCTTTGTAAATGGAAACGCAGTAGAAGCAGCCAGAGAATACGCACGAAGATTTCCAAACAGACGACATCCAACTCGCTCAGTATTTGTAAGAGTGCATCGCCACATAATTGAAAATGGTTTTGGAAATCTCCAAAGGGATCAAAACATAAATGTTCGTCAGCGCAGATTTACCCGTATGATTCTGCGTGAGTTTGATAGAGACCACAAGTGTTAGGAGAGTTTCTGGTGCCTTGGGAATTTCAGCAAGCCATGTTCACCGTGTTCTTAGAAATGACCATAGACGTCCTTACCATTCGCAACATGTGAAAGGACTGCAGCCAGGGGACGGAGAACGAAGAATCACATTTTGTCAGTGGATTCTTGATAGAACTGATAATAATAGGGAGTTTTTAAGTAACGTTTTATGGACCGATGAGTCATGCTTCACTAGACGTGGAGTGGTAAATTTTTATAATCAACATATCTGGTCGCATGAAAATCCGCATGCAGTTCGGGAAAGAAATGTTCAGGATGAATTTAGTGTGAACGTGTGGATTGGTATCTACCGTAATCGACTATTTGGACCCTACCTTTTGCCTGCAAGGTTAAATGCTGCGACCTTCTTGGAATTTTAAAGGCTGAACATGCAAATATGTGGGATGATGTTATGTTAGATTTAAGAAGATTGGCCTGGCTCCAGCTTGATGGTTGTCCAGCTCATTATTCGAAAATAGTTAGAAACTGGCTGGACGAAAATTATCCAGAAAGATGGATCGGCCGGGAAGGACCAGTCGCCTGGCCTCCACGATCCCCTGACCTAAATCCATTAGATTTCTTTGTGTGGGGATTTCTAAAAGAAAAAGTGTACCAGACTCCCGTAACCACGAGAGATATGCTAATAGACAGAATCAGGAATACATGTGATGAAATAAGGCCTTATTTGAATAATGCTAGCCTTATTTGAATAATGCTATACCACGTTCGATCATTCGTAGATGTGAATTGTGTATTGAACAATTGGGTTTACATTTCAAGCAACTACTTTAGATTTTGCATGTTTGTCCTAACTATCCAATAGCATTTTAGTTGTAAATAATTAATTTAATTTGTTAAAAATAATATTAAATATATATATATATATATATAAATAATATTTTTTTTGTGTTTATTTGGAGTTAGGAATTATTGCTGTGTTTAAAAACACAATCTAAACGATCATCTTAATTACTTGTAATGCCCAAATCGAAATTGTAAAAAAATATTATTTTCCCATAAATAATTAAAAATGCATCGAACCTTAAAAATCGAAATATCTCAAAAACGGCTAACTATAACGAAAACTCACAAGAGAGCTTTTTTATGTTGAAAAGAGCGAAGAATCAGTTTTTTTATTCAAAAAGCAAAAAATTGCACTAAGAAAAAATTTTTGGTCATTTTAATACACTACAGGTACAGTAGAGAGCGCCCTCTAGCGGCTACAGTAAAACTATGACTATGGTTCGTTTTGTCGTACCAAAAACCCTTGTATACCAATTTTCACTGTTATACATCAAATATTGTTCGAAATATTTAAAAAAAACTATTTTAAAAAGTAAATTTAAACACCCTGTATTTCGGAAGCCACGCATTTTTCGACCCATGTTTATACAGGCTTTATGCATTAATTTTAAAAGTTCTATCGAATCTTAAAGTTATGCAACAATAAAATGAAATACCCTGTATAACTCTGCCATACTGTATGTGTGAAAACTAGCCAGGAAAAAGCTCAACAGTTTCTTCTAAGCATTTTTATAGCAGTTATGATGACACTTCCGTGTTTCAGCATTGCTTTTATAACTACCAAAAATATCCGTTCTTTTTCATTCAGTTAGAAACCTTGGCTTTGGCTTTGATTAGGCCTTTTACTGTATCGAAAATTTTCAATTGTTTCATTGTAAATATCATTAAAGCATTTATTATAGTGACTGTCAAGTTATAAGGAAGGAAGGAAGGACACAATTGTGAACGCAGTTGGCAATGAAAAAAAAATGTCGGACATTGGCGTGGTTTTGGGTGGAGAGGCAGGCTTCTTGCTCATTTCTAGGATATTCGATTAGGGATAATCACTTGATAGATAAATTGTTTTTTCCAAATCCTAACATTCCAGGGCACCAAACGCCGTAAAATTGTGTACGTTATTCTTATAACAAAATTAATTTCACAACGTATATGGACAGGAAAAATTAGTGTGAGCTTACACATCTTTGTCATCAAAAAAATAGTCAATCAAGAAGATGAAGGTTAAATACGCAAATCCTTAATATGCATTTACTTTACCGTACCTTTGGCACAGTTCTGGGGATTACTTTTGCTGAATTTGCTCTCGAAGAGATCTCTTATAGATAAGATGTTAAATATTAAAAAACATATTTTGTTTGAGTATGATTTTGTACAAATGTGTTAGCTGTACATCAATCGCCACTGCATTTTTAGTGTGGCCAGGTCAAGAACACATTTTTTAGCAATACTTTCACTTTAAACGTCTATACTAATGTATCGCAGTTTAAATTACATTTTTTGTTGTTAGAAAAACAAAGTACCAAGGCTACCCCGACGATGATGTATGATTTTTTAACGACCTTTTATAAAAAAGTCATATACAGGGCAGCATGTTAAAATTGGGATCATGAGGCACCATTTCTTGACGTTCCGTATCTGCTAGCTTGATCGTGATTCTGGAAATGTTGATATTAATGGGTCTTTCGCACAAAGATGTAGATTAAGCCAAGTTACATTGTTAGGATAGTGGTCGTAAATGATATAACGTATACTAAGTGACATATAAATCCGAACACCCAGTTTAAATGGTTTTATTTTAATAAAACTTTGTATAAGTACTTAATGAAGCATAATAAGTAAATGATAAAAATTTCAAAATGATTGCACTGCTTTAAAGCCCTTTGACCTTTAATAATGTGTGGATGCACCCTGATGTGCTACGCATTCTCCAGCGCGCCTAGGCATGCTTCTGATCAGGTGGTCAATGTCCTCCTGTGGTATCTCATTCCAGGCAACCACCAACTCCTCTCGAAGTGCTTCTAGAGTCTGAGGAGGACGTTGCAACTTGAGCAATCTCCTACCCATCATATCCCACACGTGCTCAATTGGGGATAAGTCGGGAGATCTTGGTGGCCATGGTAACAATGTGACATCATTATGTTGAAAGAAGTCTATTGTGACTCTTGCAACATGTGGTCGGGCATTATCTTGTTGGAAAGTTGGATCTGCCAGGGTGTCAAGAAAGGGTAAAAGATGGGGTTCTAGAACTTCGTGGATATAACGCTGCGCGTTCATGTTACTTCTGATGAAGATTAACGGTGACCTGGAACCATAAGCTATAGCACCCCAAACCATAACTCCAACAGTGTGATGAACATGTCTTTCAACAAAAAACTGTGGATTCCTCCTTTCACCACGTCGCCTTCTAACCCTGGCACGACCATCGTACATGCCTAAACAAAATCGAGACTTGTCACTAAAGACAATACTGTTCCATTCCTGATCCCAGAGTGACCGTTGTCTGCACCACTCAAGGCGATTACGTCGGTGTTCTCGAGTTAAATGGAGGACCCAGTGTGGCCGGTATAAAAACAAGCCAAAACTTCTCATTCATCGGTAAACACTTCGCATGCCAATAGGTCTTCCGTGTTCTGCAAACCATTCATTTCCAATGGACCTGGTAGTGGAGAAACGGTCCCTTAAGGCCAATAATCTTAGGCGGCGATCTTCATGGTCTGTTGTTCTACGGCGGCGTCCAGTGCCCCTTGCTCTTTGCGTACGGCCTTCTCGAAGCCATGCCTGACAACACCTAACCACAGTGTCTACACTTCTTTGCACTCTAACTGCAATTGCCCGAAAAGAAGGTCCAGCTTCCCGAAGTCCCACTATACGGCCCCTATCAAACTCACTAAGTTGACGAAATCGTACAGGTCTTCGTACTCTAGGCATCGTAACCGATCGTAAAGGATGTCACGAACCAAAATCCGTCAACGTTGATTCTTTACTGCGGCTGAAATATTCATTTTTAGAGCGTTAGTGAATTAAAAAAAAAGCAGTATAAAAACCGGAATGTCCAACTGATAAGGCTGAAAATTTTTTCACTTGTTATTTACAGTAAGATAAATACATTCACCAACTTTTATTAAAATAAAACCATTTAAACTGGGTGTTCGGATTTATATGTCACTAAGTATATTTCACCTGAAAATAGCCAACCAGGCACTATGTTTTGGCGACCAAAAATTATTCGCGATAAAATGAGATCCTATGGTTAATGTAATGTAATGTAAAGTCCCCCGAAAATGTGAGAACCCGCCCAGAACTGCTGTTGCAACACAAACAACACAACACGGTTCCCTTTAAATGTCGAAGTACTATTTCTCGCATTTCAGATCCACAAACAATGCACATGCAGCATTTGTAGTCACCGACTGCATGACAATTAACCGGTGTGCGGCGACTAAATTTATGATTGGGTTTTCGCGCTCTCGGAAGACGTTTGGCGTTTTCGGGATGATGGACGAGGGTGGCGTGTCCGGTACATCAAAAAAACGGTAGATAACCTCATGTTCGCTTGTCGCTTTGGATAGCTGGAAATCATTTCAGAAGTGGGAATGCCTACCCCAGGCTTTGCTGGTTTTACGGGGAGCCATCTTAAACTTCCAATGATTAGTGCATACTGTATAGGAATGTGAAAACGAAAAAACAAACCAACAATCATCTGAAAGATAAATAAATATTGTCATCAGAATTGTCACTTGTACTTGAAAAGAAGCACCTTCGTTGCCGAAACGTTGTGTTAGTTAACAGTAACTCTAGCATATAATATAATAATAATAAATAACCCGTCGGGCACAGCTAATAGACATACTTCATTGGCAGCATATTCAGCAATGATTTTCTCTCACAGCAAATATCAGTAATTTTATACACATGCAGACCATTACACACAATCATTGAGATGCGATCTTGCTATTCAACCAACGTTCTTCTCAGAGATGGAAACTATAGACTACTCGGCTTCACAAAACGTATGCAACCAACAATGCGTGTAGTGGTGTAGTTGAGCCATTCCTCCATAGATGGACGCTCACAACGATCCTAGTGAGCATCGTGGAATGACGTTTTGACCCTGTGCTGGTCGAGTGTCAATTTTTGCAAGAAAAAAGAATTATTGCTGTATATAAGACTTTTTGCCAAAAAGTAGGTTATGATGTGACCTACTTCCAGACACAGGGTTATCCTTTAATTTCCGGATACCCTGTATTTGTGATTCAGCTCATAGAGATATCGGTTCGCTTTTCCTAGTCAGTTTTGTTAATCCATTGCAATAAGTACGAGTATACAGGGTGTCCGCAAAGTTTGGGTTTTCCTTTACACGAGATCTTGAAAATATAAGCAATTTTTCTTAGTACCATATACACCAATGTCTTACGGGAACCGAGATAAAGGGCTCTGCAGTATGCAACCTTCAACCGACGGTTACGGTCACGCGTGTAGAGGTAATCGGGTAGACGAGAATCCCTCAACAAGCACTAGAGACGTGGCTAGAGAAGAGCAAGTATCAAAAACTAAAGTGTGGCAAACGCTGCGTGAAGAGGGGCTGTATCCGTTTCACGTCCAACGTGTACAAGCCCTTCAACCTGACGATTTTCCAGCAAGAGTGCGGTTTTGTGAGTGGTTGTTGCATCAACATGACAATAATCCGGACTTTCTGAAGTGCATATTGGTGACATTTTCGGTGAATGTTTGGGCTGGCATGGTGAACGGTATGCTCATTGGACCATTTATTCTCCCAAATCGATTGGACGGGATGCAATACCTAGACTTTTTACGCAACATTTTGCCTTCCTTGTCAGAAGATGTGCCATTTAGTGTAAGACAATCAATGGGGTTTCTGCACGATGGTGCACCGCCCAATTTTAGACGCGAAGTGCGTGAGTTTTTGAATGAATTATTTCCGAATAGATGGATCGGACGTAATGGACCCGTAGCGTGGCCTCCGCGATCTCCAGACTTAACACCATGTGATTTTTTTCTTTGGGGAGAAATGAAACGCTTAGTGTACAAAACTGAAGTGCATACGGTTGACTAACTTCGTCTCAGAATTGAACAAGCTGGTGCTTTCATTCGGGGGAGGGACTCCATTCTCAAAGCCTGCACCGATGCTTGGCACACACCTGTTTTTGAATCAAACGGCGATAACTTCGAACAATACCTATAAAGTACGTTTACCTAAAAACTGAAAACGCGGCAACGCCGTCTTATTTGTTACCTCTGTTCGTGGTCTGCACTACCGCCGGCGTCTGCTCGGTAGCGCATCAGCTGATTTCATTTTCTGTTGGAGCGGTATGATTTCGGGCAGAGACGTACTTAGCCCTTCTCGTCAACTGGAGAGTGAGTACTTTTTCCTTTATTTTTTTTACTTGGTCGCCCTCGTTTCACTACACATTACCGTTGTTATTTCAAGGGTAGTTGTTTCTAAAAGGAAAACCCCAACTTATAGTAATAAGACTGATTTTAAAGAGTAGATACTCAAAACAATTTATTTTAATTTGAAGACCTCATGGTTCTAGGTCTCCTCAGCTGACACAATTTTGGCACCTCTCAAATCTTTGAAAACTATTGCTCATTAATACTCGTATTTTTGGGACGTTATAACATCAATCTGTATTAATGCGTAAGATTCAATCTGCTTGATCCGCTTTTTATGTTCATAAGAAAAACTAAAAACTCAGGTTGTTAGCCTTGTTAGACTTTGGAAAGGTCCGCTCACCGACCATTACTTACAAATCGTTCTATTTATATAACTTTGCCACATGAAGTAAAAATATTCTACCACTAATCTTTATTATACCATTTTTTTTTAGTATTAGGATTAAGCTTTTTTGTGTCGGGGTCCTTTCTAACAGCTCGTTAAATCGAACTAACACCTTAAGCAAATACATATTCATTAGAATAATGAGTACATATTTGACTTTTTCATGCAAATGAGAAACTATAACAGAAAGCATAACAGTAAGAAGTACAGTTATTTTTGGAAATCATTTACTAGTAAAGACATCTGACACTCTTTGAAGGTTCCTTAAATAGAATAAAAACCGTTAAGTCTGAACCAATTGATGACTGATTCTGTCTACATTGCGAAAAATATATTTCACTCATCCAGGTGTTATTTAGTTGCTATATTAACGCAGACAAAATTTTTGTAAGTTCTACTAACCTTAGGTAGTTCAAAAATCGAATTAACAAGGTGTCATCAAGCTCCTGATAGCAGTCGCGTTTGCCCTGGTATCAGGTTTCTGCTTACGCGGCTGTAGAGGTATAAAAACCTAGAGGCTATTTTTTCCTGGGTCAGTGAGACAAATGAATCTCTTTAGTTTGCTTATGATACCTCACAGACTCTAGGGCCGTATCGTCAGTCGTTCCTACAATATTGTAGGACGCTTTTATAGCCTCATTGATTTTCATAGTATTTTCTCTCCTTTAGAATGGCTGGGGAATTTCTAGATTCTAGTGCTCAGCGTCAGCGCTTGTGAGGCTGTTTTCTTTTTGAATTGTAGCAAATTTCAGGCTGATATAACAGATGATATAAATCAAAAGCATACACAATTTGATGCAAGTAAATATTTGTAACATAACCTCAAAATAGAGAGCTGACACGGAACAGTAAAATACTATGAAAATCAAGGAGGCCATAAAGGCTTCCTGCAATTGTAGGAACGACTTACACCCCCCCTGATGGCGTATGATAATCGATCAAGATAATTTTTTATATAAATATTTCTATACTAATACGCTATTGTTTCATAAGCCGACCAGAACGTTTCTCCCGCGGCATTTTTTTTCTTTTTCGCGGCATGGTTAACATTCTTCAATTTAAAAACAAACGATCAATCGCCCAGATTTCCGTTTAAACCAGAAAAAAATACTATGCAAAATACTCTTCTTATTGTGTTGAGACCTTGGCGAAACTGGATGGCTATTAATACGCGTTCCAACAAGAATATACTGAGTGACAGAAAATTGTATACACTAAATAGTATAAAGTTGCTTGGTTTCAATGTGCTGCTGTTTGAGCCTGTAACATGCTGCTCAGTTTAATGTTGTTCTAATTTTACTTTCTACGCGTTCAGTCAGTCAAATTTTAACTCATCATGCTCTTGAAAATGGGAAACAGTAAGGAATTTGGGATTTTAAGAAACAATCAAGTACTAAAACAAAGTAGAAAATGTTGGTGATAGTTCAAAATACATGTTTTAAGATATTTTAAAGTGAAGATTTCATAGATGTGAACAGCCTGAAATATAGGTTGTTTTCAGGATCGAAAGCCCGGCTTGACTTTTTTTTAGGCGGGAAGATATCTCACAAATCGCAAGGTGGCATCCATGGGAGATGAAGTGCCTGATGTCGACAGTGTTGGTGATCTCGTTGCGAGTTTGAAACATTTGACAAATGAGGAAAAATATTCGAATATAGGACACATAATGTTTCAGAGCTTTTTAAACGCTTTTTGTGGCAGTATTCTTAATACATACAAAAACAAAGTTCTGGGTGCAACAAAGCAATTACACTTTGAGGTAGTTCAGAAAATTTCGGACTTTTTTTTTAAATAGCAAAGCACACTAACCGTCAGGTAACGTCAAATCGACAAGTTTGTTATTGATACAAGAATGTACCTTTTCCTGTTTTTTATTCGATTCCGTAAAACGCGTGGCACCAGAGTTGGATACTGATGCATGTGGTATCATTCCACATATTTTATTATTGGAGACTGGACCGGATTTGGTGTTGCAGATTTTTATATATAATATGGAGTTGTCCAAAACGGACGCAGGAAAGTTAACGCATATTAAAACAAGAAAGATTGATATTCAAATCAAGTTGGGTACTTTATTTCGAAAATTCATTTATACCATTTATGTATGAAAAATAATATCGCTCAAATGTTCACCACGACTGGATTTACAGACGTTCACGCGATGGTCGAAATTTTCAATGACATTTTGCAACATGGTCGGTTCTATGGCATTTATCTCGGCAATGATGTTGTTTTTGAGTTCTTGGAGGGTGGCTGGTTTGTTGACGTAGACTTTGCTTTTCAAATATCCCCATAAAAAGAAGTCCAAGGGAGTCAAAAAGCACGATCTTGGTGGCCATGGCACATTTCCTCTGCGCGAAATCACGCGATCACCGAAGAAGGACTGCGATCGATGGATATTGACGTTGGTTGTGTGGCATGTTGCATCGTCTTGTTGGAAATAAACATCGTCCATACCCATTCCTTCAAGTTGCGGCAAAAAATAGTCCTCTATCATCACGTGATATCGCTCAGAATTGACGGTAACGGCGTCCCCGGCCGCATTTTCGAAAAAGTAAGGTCCGATGATGCCTTTTGACCACAATGCACACCACACAGTCACTTTTTGAGGATGCATCGGCTGCTCTTGATACTCACGGGGATTTTCGTTCACCCAGATGCGGCAGTTTTGCTTGTTTACCGTCCCATTCAAAGTGAAATGCGCTTCGTCGCTGAACATGATTTTGATGAAAAATTGGCATCAATTTGGCGGTGTTCAAGGAGCCAATCTGAGAACGTTCGGCGCGAAAAATGGTCGGCCCGACGCAGCTCTTGCGTCATTTGGATCTTGTAGGCGTGTACATTCAAATCCTTGTGGAGAATGCGGAACAAACTGGTTCTCGAAATGCCCAATTCTTGGGATCGACGCGTTGTTGATTGTTTCGGATCGTCTCTCACACTCTCCTTCACAACAGCAATATTTTCCGGTGTGCGAACGCTCCTTGGCCGGCCAGAGCCTGGCAGATTTGCCACAGAACCTGTTGCCTCGAATTTACGCACCAGACGACCGATGGTTGTTTCGTTTGGGCGGTTGTTGCGACCGAAATTTTCACGAAGCGCGCGAAACGTGTTTTTTATTTTTGCACCATTTTTGTAGTGCTCTTGAATAACTTTAATGCGGTCTTCAATCGAATACGACTCCATAGCGATCAATGGTAAACATTCAATTAACAAAATGACATGTCGGTGACAGAAAACAAAGATGGCGTCTATGTCAAATTGACGTTTACTTTCCTGCGTCCCTATTGGACAACTACTAGGGAAAATTGGCTTGATTTTGCAAGTACTACCGGTCGCGATGCCCTGTATTTACAATTTTTTAACTACGCTAGACTGTTTTTTTTTCAAAAGCAGAGAAAGATTTAACATTTTGTGCAGGATGAATGAATGAACAAAAAAATAAAAGGCATACCGGCCCTCATGCACAAATACGTCTCCTAAGCCCCAAGCTTCACCCTTCTAGAAAAGTTGAGTTTAGCCCTGAGTCCCAGCTCCTCAACAGTATAGTCTGCCTGTAGTAGCTCAGAGCCTCACAGCGACACAGAACCTACACCGAGGTCTCTTCCTCTACCCTGCAACACTCACACATGGGATCCTCAGTCACCCCCATCAGCTACAGGTGGCGCCTGGATGTGTTATGGTCAGACATCAGTCCCACCAACAACCTTAGGTTGCTTCTATTCAAAGATAAGCAAAAGCGTCCATCCTTAACACCGGGCCCTACGATGAGCTCTCATGCCTGACGGAGATGTCTAGAGATGCTTCTCTATTTGTCTAGCAATCTACTTCTCCGTCTTCCTCCTGACTCTTCGCGCGGACACCCCTAGGGCTGGCTCAGGACCAACAAGTTTGCTCGCTGACCCTGCTTCCTCAAGAGCGTCCGCCATATCGGATGCCCCGCTGCTAGACTATCCAGAGCCGCCCAGCACTGCAATATAAGGCTCGAAGTAATCTTACAGACACTATGTGCCTTCATCGCAGTCTGACTGTCGGAGAACGATGTTATTCTTCTCCAGATCTTTCCTCCTCCAAAATGCGGAGACGCAAGTCAGAGTCGCTTAGATTTCCGCCTGGAAAATAGTCGGCGAGAGGCAAAAGTAGCCTAGTTCTAGGCCCAGAGCCTTGGTGCAGAATGCTCCATTGATGAGAATATTCTTGCTTCATAAGACTGCATTAAGGTAGTGGTGGAGTGGCGAAGCCTGGCGTCTAAGCCACCTTTGGCCCTTTTAGTCCACATCGTGTGTACCGACACCCGACTCTACACGCAGAACCATGGTCATGTTGTCCGATCACTTCGCCGAGTATGCAACATCACTATCAAGCTCCAAGGCCCCGAATATCTCAGCCCCGGGATCGCAATATACGGAGGAAAATCCTAGAAAGTGCAACGTCTCGTCTTCCTCCAAACACATGGGACAACAGAATCTCTTTTCACAATTAGAATCGACAAGCTGCCGGTGAGAACCCGCACTAGAAGATTGAGCGATTCTCTACGTTTGTCCAGCAGCCAGCGCAATCGAAGTTTGTCGTTATCGTTGTTCTTGACAATTTTGACGATTTAGACGATTTAGATGATTTAGACGATTTTGACAATTCTGACAATTTTGAAAATTCTGACAATCTTGGCAATTTAGACAATTTTGACAATTTTGAAAATTTTCACAATTCTGCCAATTTCGACAATTTTGACAATTTCGACAATTTCGACAATTTCGACAATTTCGACAATTTTGACAATTCTGACAATTCTGACAATTTTGACAATTTTGACAATTTTGACAATTTTGACAATTTTGACAATTTTGACAATTTTGACAATTTTGACAATTTTGACAATTTTGACAATTTTGACAATTTTGACAATTTTGACAATTTTGACAATTTTGACAATTTTGACAATTTTGACAATTTTGACAATTTTGACAATTTTGACAATTTTGACAATTTTGACAATTTTGACAATTTTGACAATTTTGAAAATTCTGACAGTTCAGACAATTTTGGAGATTTTGATACTTCCTCCCATTCTTTCAAAGCGGAGATGACCTAGAGCCTGGTTATGTCCAGCCTACGCTCGGGATTGATCCAGGGAACTCTGGCCCCTAGCTTAGCCAGAAAATTAGCTTTCTCAATAGCCGATACTCCATTGCTTTGGGTCCTCAGACACAGCATTTGTCCCTCTCCCTGCAGACATTCGTCAGAAAATGTCTGACAAAAGAGCTGCAATTAAGCAAGCGAAGAGGTCTTGTCACCCAGATGACATTCACAGAGCAACGAATCTTGTTCATGAAGTGAGAAATGCTCTTCATGAATTCCGTAATGAGCAATGGAGCGACTTTCTGTCGGGGATGCTTGACTCAAGTATTCCTCACTGGAAAGTTGCAAAGTCGCTCAGAAACGCAAAGCGAGAACAACTCCCGCACATCCACGGTCCTAGGGGCATAGTCTGTAGGACAGAGGAAAAGGTCGAGGTTTTCGCTGATGCAATGGAAAGTCAGTTCTCTCCCAACAATGACCTTGATAATGACCTCGACGAGGAGCAACATATTGTAAGATCCGTCAGGAGATATTTTAGAGCCAACGACGTCAGTGGTAGTACTGCCTCCCTTAGTGATTTTTCCTCAGAGGAATCTTCAGAAGATTCCTCAATTGAAGAGCTACACGGCACATCAGCGGAATCCCCTGAGACTCCGCATTGCACACCAGCAGAGCTCCAAGGTCATATTAAAGACTTCAAGGTGCGTAAAGCACCTGGAGAGGATCGAATCACTAATAAGGCGCTGAAGCTAATTTCGCGGAAGTCCTTAACTTATCTCGTGGCAATAATCAATGCCATGCTAAGGACCCAGCACTTCCCAACGGCGTGGAAGACCGCTGATGTCATAATGATTCCAAACAAGGTGGGTTCGATATTCCCCAGGATTACCGCCCTATTAGTCTACTGTCAGCTCCTTCTAAGCTCGCTGAAAAGGTGATTCTACGTCACCTTCAAAATTTCTCGACAGACCACAATGTGATTCCTGACGTGCAATTTGGCTTTCGATCTGAGCATAGTACGGAGCTACAGGCCATAAGGCTTGTTGAACGAGTAACCAGGGGGTTCACCCGTAACGACTGGTACGACTGGCATCTTGCTACTGGATGTCTCAAAGGCATTTGACAAGGTGTGGCACAAGGGCCTCCTCCATAAATTGATCCATATGGCTTCCCCTTCTGGCTCCTAAAACTTTTGAAATCCTTTCTCGAGGGTAGGAAATTTCGGATCAAAATTAATAACGTTCGGTCGACAACACGGCCCATCAAAGCCGGTGGCCCTCAGGGTTCGGTTCTTGGACCAGTCCTTTACTCACTTTTTATTCATGACGTCCCTTGCCCCAGCAGCAGTGAAACCTATCTCTATGCTGATGACACTGCCCTGGTAGCCCAGTCGTGCTCTGGGGATCTAGTTCACGACAGGCTGCAAACTGCAGTGGACGAGGTATTGCAATGGGCGAATCGGTAGCTGATCAAAATGAATCATTCGAAAACGCAGGCAATCTATTGTACTAAAAAACGTAGCGGGCCCCGTCTGAGGCTTCAGTGAATGGAGCTCGGATACCATGGGAAAGCTCCGCTAAGTATCTCGGTGTCACTCTTGACAAGGGGATAACCTGGCAGAAGCACACTGAAGCGTTAAAAACTAAATTCCAAATCTCGTTTCGGCAACTCTACCCTATGCTATGTAGAACATCAAAATTAAGTTTGATCAATAACGTTCGGCTATACAAGATGGTTATTAGACCAGCGATCACTTACGCAAGTGCGGCTTGGTGTTTTATCGCCAAAACGCATTTGCGTAGCCTGCAGGTTTTGCAGAATAGAACCTTGCGTACAATCACTAACGCTCCATGGTATGTTTCCAACGAGACCCTTCACACAGACCTTGACATCCCTTACCTAAGGGACTACATCAAACAACAAGCGCAGCTACGTTACAGTCAAGCAGAATCGCATAACAACCCTTTGTTGAGCGAGTCAGTAGACTACACAGTCGAGCAAGTTCGCAAGCACACAAGGCCGCGACTCGCACTGTGAACAAAATTAAATCGTGCGACTTTAGGTCCAACCAAAATTATAATTTTTCTTCAACAACCAATCCCAAAATTAATTTTAGGATCAATTTAAAATTACCAAATGCTAATTAGCAATGCCAAGGCACCCCTCAAATTGACGCACTGCTTTTTTGTTTGCTCTCCTTCCTTCCTTCCTTCCTTTCTTCTTCCCTTCTTCCTCCCTGACTTTGTTTGGTATCTAGGCAACCAGACCTGACAGACCTACTGACTTACAAGACTTCAACCAACAGCAAAGGTCCTACGGACCGCTCTGACTGACAATGTCGAATAGAAGAACATTGAACCTTTTGGTAAAGGTTCTCACCGGCCACTGCAGACTCAACAGACGCTTATTCCTTTTAAGGGTGAAGAGCGACCCAACATACCTCGCCCACATACCCACGTGCTGGGAGGAGGACGAAACAGCGTTAGACTTTCTGGGCTCTAGCTCGGAATACTGGGGTCAAAGGGCTGAGGTCTTAGGGGCTATGGAATTTGTTGGTAAAGCTGCTTATTTAGAGGAATGGTCGGACATACTGACCTTGATTAGGAGGTCAGGAAGGTTTAGTGAATTAACATGTAAGGTAGAGTGTAGGTACATTTGGGGTCAGCAAATAGGGTTCTTGCTTAGCTTCGTCTCCCCATCACCACTACTACTACTAGCTTTGTCAATCCCCGGTACTCCAATGTGCCCGGGAACCGAAAGCTACTCCTATTTTTTTCTCCGCCTAGTATATCTTCAATCGAAAATATACCTAAAACGTGTTTTGGCAAACATAATATCTTCTTATTCTGCACCGCTAAATACTTACACACGAGTAGCGTCAGTTGTAGACGGGAGTGCAAGGTGCGCAGTGGTACTTGGGAAAAGATGGTGACGTTTCTCGCGGTTTTCGCGGAAAGTGTTTTTCGGAAAACGATTAGGTTGGTTGATTTTCGGAAAAAACGTGTCGGTTTAGCGTACAGTGCTGTCAGCTGTGGATTTCGCTGAAAAATATATAAGGTGTTAAAGCGCTCCTGGCCAAACCGAAAGAGGTGGTTCCGTCAATAAGACGAAAATTTCACATAACAGAGCTTTGTTTTAAGATACAGGGTGTGAATTTTTTGTAACACCGATCTCTTTGCAAAAATCTTGAATTTCACAATGATTCCTGCAAAGAAGGAAATTTAACAAAATTAATCCTGTGGGTCTAGATGGCGATAAAAGTTTGTGGTTTTGGTAAAGCACTACGTTGACTGGTTCTCTTTGCAAATATCTCATATTTCACAATAATTCCAACAAAGAAGGAAATTTAACGAAATTAAATCCTATCGGCCTAGATGGTGACATAAGTTTGTCGTTTTGGTAAAGTACTTTTTTGACTAGTTTTAGTTAAGCTAGAGAATTATTCTGATTTTTTCAGCGAAAATTTTAATATAATTTTTTCCTTGAAACCACCTCTTGAAATTTGGCCAGCTAGTTTGTCGGCACCCTGTAGAAAAAAAATTAGTTGATAACTTGGTGCAATAATATATGAAATAACTCAAATTGAGCAAATGACCGTCATAAGTATATAATTTCCTGACATATCATTTGTCATTGTGGTGTCTAAACATACAAACTAACTAGTTGTGAAAAATTAATTTTTCATTGCAAACAAAATTGCTTATAATTCCTAATAAGCCTTTAATTTTGTTACTATTTTTCTAACACACACAAACTATATTACAGTAGAATTGAAATTTTATTAACGGAATACAATGCATGTTTTTCTAACAATTGCTTGAAATGATTGTGCAGGGCTAGAAAATTTTCGATTTTCTCTCAGTCATATTGTTATATACTAAGTGACATATAAATCCGAACACCCATTTTAAATGGTTTTATTTTAATAAAATTTTGTATAAGTACTTAATGAAGCATAATAAGTAAATGATAAAAATTTCAAAATGATTGCACTGCTTTAAAGCCCTTTGACCTTTGTGTGGATGCACCCTGATGTGCTACGCATTCTCCTGTGGTATCTCATTCCAGGCAACCACCAACTCCTCTCGAAGTGCTTCTAGAGTCTGAGGAGGACGTTGCAAATTGAGCAATCTCCTACCCATCATATCCCACACGTGCTCAATTGGGGATAAGTCGGGAGATCTTGGTGGCCATGGTAACAATGTGACATCATTATGTTGAAAGAAGTCTATTGTGACTCTTGCAACATGTGGTCGGGCATTATCTTGTTGGAAAGTTGGATCTGCCAGGGTGTCAAGATAGGGTAAAAGATGGGGTTCTAGAACTTCGTGGATATAACGCTGCGCGTTCATGTTACCTCTGATGAAGATTAAAGGTGACCTGGAACCATAAGCTATAGCACCCCAAACCATAACACCAACAGTGTGATGAACATGTCTTTCAACAAAAAACTGTGGATTCCTCCTTTCGCCACGTCGCCTTCTAACCCTGGCACGACCACCGTGCATGCCTAAACAAAATCGAGACTCGTCACTTAAGGCAATACTGTTCCATTCCTGATCCCAGAGTGACCGTTGTCTGCACCACTCAAGGCGATTACGTCGGTGTTCTCGAGTTAAAGGGAGGACCCAGTGTGGCCGGTATGAAAACAAGCCAAAACTTCTCATTCGTCGGTAAACACTTCGCATGCCAATAGGTCTTCCGTGTTCTGCAAACCATTCATTTGCAGTGGACCTGGTAGTGGAGAAACGGTCCCTTAAGTCCAATAATCTTAGGCGGCGATCTTCACGGTCTGTTGTTCTACGGCGGCGTCCAGTGCCCCCTTGCTCTTTGCGTACGGCCTTCTCGAAGCCATGCCTGACGACACCTAACCACAGTGTCTACACTTCTTTGCACTGTAACTGCAATTGCCCGAAAAGAAAGTCCAGCTTCCCGAAGTCCCACTATACGGTCCCTATCAAACTCACTAAGTTGACGAAATCGTACTGGTCTCCGTACTCTAGGCATCGTAACCGATCGTAAAGGATGTCATGAATCCGCCAACGTTGATTCTTTACTGCGGCTGAAATATTCATTTTTAGAGCGTTAGTGAATTAAAAAAAAAGCAGTATAAAAAGCGGAATGTCCAACTGATAAGACTGAAAATTTTTTCACTTGTTATTTACAGTAAGATAAATACATTCACCAACTTTTATTAAAATAAAACCATTTAAACTGGGTGTTCGGATTTATATGTCACCTAGTATAATTAGTATAGTAGATTGACTTGATTGACCCTAAATCTGTTTTGTTCTCGAATCGGATATAATCTTGAATTAAGTTTTTTTAGTCACATCACGTAGTTATCACCTTGACAAACAAAATGAGCGGAAAAACAATGGATAATGAAGCAAATGTCAATGCTTCTACCGAGAAAATTTTCATTTCTTATCTGTAGTAGATTTTCTGCCAAAAACAAAATATTTTTGGAGCGTGGTAAAAACATTGCAAACCCGAAAGTTTGTAAATCTGGATTAATATTTTCACGAAAAAGGAAATATTTTTTTAATACGAAAATCTGAATCCGTATTAAATCAGTCAGCTCAGTGTTACGCCTTTGGGCCCTAAACGAGGTCTTCGGCTTGGGTTGGCTTCAAGCAAAACTAGGACTATAGCAATAAATACCAATGAATTTCATCTGCTCGGAGTCCAAATCACCGAAAATATGATCTGACACCAACACACCTTGTCATTATCGGCAGCTGCGGGCCGCAACGGATGCCACCCTTTTTCGGGTAAACTTTAAGAACAACGTACAAACATAAAAATATTGCACAGATTGCATTGCAAAGTAAAGGCTTAACTGTTGACGAAACTGCTACAAAAATAGAGGCACTTTGTCTTTATATCGAAGAAGAACGGGGTCACATTGTGGAAAAGGCAATAGATATTGCTAAAATGAGAAGAATACGATATTTCAACAGAAAGACGACTTTGTCGTAAAAAACGAGTGGTTGGTCAGATGGTCAGTGATGCAGGAATCACACTGAAAGAAGATTTTCAAAAATATTTGTTGGATTGTCTTAACCTATTCAGAGTTTAACTCGAGACAAAATCGAAGTCTCTTCAGGACCTAGCTTCATTGTTCGAGATCGTTCAAGGAAATACTTTGCTTTTGGCGAATACTGAAGAACTGAAATTAGCTATACCCAAATTTATTGATTTTTAAGAACAGAATTTTGGAGATACCATGACTGCGAAGACACTTAAAAGCCGCTAATGTTACAGTTCCTGATTCGGTATCTCTAGGTTTCTTAAAGTTTATTTTAGAGTGGATTTTACAGAATCTCTTCCAAATCTTATGATTGCACTAAAATATTTTTTTTCTGTCTTAGTTTTATTTGTTCAATAATTTTAAATGTAAATATTAATATTAAATGATCCACGACGTTCATAAATCATATAAAATTTATTTTTTTTACTTTCTATGGGGTGACACCACCAACTTCCGCACCGGGTACCACCCAAGGTAGCTACGCTACTGGGCTTCTCCCAGTCCTACTAACCTTAGGCAGTTCAAAAATCGGATTAACAAAGTTTCTTTGGCTCATCATAGCAGCCGCAGTGCACTGGCATTTAAGCTTCTACCTGCTCGGGTGCTTCAGTGTAAAGAAAACGTGATATAGTCAAAATCAGGAAAGATGACTTACGTCATACCATAAATTGAACTGAAGTAATCAATGGACGTAAGTCGATGATAAAATCACGAGTCAGAAACATAGTGACAACAAATGTATATTATGATTTTGCGAAGTTAGGTTATTTCACTGATTATTTTTATTTTCATTTTATTTCATGGTTTTGAGTGATACCTTAATAATAATTTTAGTGGGGAGTTTTTGTTTGAAAAAAAAACAGTTATGAGTAGAATACCTTAAGACAGGAAGACCAAAGACCAAAATATTACTCGAAAACAACATAACCTGCTTTAACATAACCTAACTATTCATCTTTCAAATATGACCGATCATGCAACATGAAAACATCGTCTATCTTTGTCGAATACATGCAAATTAGCAATACAGTTTGTTTAGACAATAAAATTCTGTTTGTCTCTGTCTAACATATCAGAAACTTTATTAAATATATTCACAAATCGCTGTCGAATGTCTTTACTACAGACTAAAATGATGACGTAATCGCCATCTTTCGTGATTTCGACTATCGATGGCTAGCTGCGTGTATTATAAAAAAATAGCAACGCACAGAGTGCTCTTGCAATTAGAAAAAATCACGGTCTTCCGAATTACATTATGTCCTCCTGTTTATATTTATTTAGACATTCATTAATTCGATCCATTACAAATATTAATGGCGCAGTTCAACGTCTGGTTTTCCATTCTTTTGAGAACGTTTGACGTCTTTTTTGACGTTTAACAAATGAGTTTTCAGATACACTCACAACACTTCAGTTTGCTCGTTAGTTTATTGCACGTCCTTTTTGCCAAACTTTATTTAAATCAGGTTAATTCTTTTTTCTTTCTTATTCCAACGTCATTTCCAACAGACCAACCTCAGCTGAGTGAGATTCGTTCTCACATGTAAATTTTAGTAAATTCTCGAATTCAAATTGTGGTCACAGGCCTCAACAAAAAACGTTTAGTCTAGAGTGCTACTCCATGGTAAATTAAAAAAAAATGACGCCAAGTAGGTTGACTGTGCACACAAGTGCGACACCTCTGAGAAAAAAGTTAGCTACAAACAAGTATAACAAATAAATGGAACGGATCAAGTCAGTCAAACAGGTCCATACAGTTGATCCATAGACATTTTCCCTAGCGGTAGTTCATCTGGCAACGTCACCTCTTCCCGATACCTAATCCGGTCAGACGCGGCAATACGGCAGTAATACCAGAACACTTACTAAGGTCGGCACGCCGCCCAGAGCAAACCCATATCGAAAACATTTCTCTGTCATGGAAATATATTTCTCCAGTTACACCTCAATAAACAAATTTTACTGTTACCATTTATTTTTAGATTCTGTATCTATAAAACGATCACCAAAAATTCAAATTCTTGCTGAAGGTTAGTAGGAAGTTAGAAAAAGTACGACCATCTTTTCATAAGTCTGATTGGTTGAATGTTACAGAATTATATAGATAGCACTTACTACGTTATGTTCATAAACTCCAAATTACCTCATTACGAGTATTTACATTTTTAAAGGTATAGCTAATGAATCGTACGTGTATTTATTCTTAAGATATCCGCTTGCTAAATACACTCATGCTTATACACAGAACTTCAATTTCATTTAGGGAAACATCACAATTTTCAGTAAAAAAATGTACATCAAGTATGGTGTGCCTCAAGGAACAGTACTAGGCCCTCTATTATTTAATATCTATTTAAATAGCTTCAAAATCAGTAGTACTGGAAAGATGTTTTGCAGACGACACTCTCATATTTATAAAGCTGATTGACTGTTGCGAATCTTTGAAAAGGGTTTTATGAGGATCTTTGGCTGGTTTGATGGTGAAATTTTAAGAGTCCGTCCGAAAAGTTAATTATCCACGGTGGTATTACCATAGTCAAAATAACCTCAAAATCTGAATAGAGGGCATTTAAATGTTGAACGTAAGTTGAAACGTCGTCTTCCTGTCAGCTTGACTGTGACAAATTGGGGAACTGAGAAAATTCGCCCCGTCCAATATTTTGCTTCATTAGTTTAACTCTGGCAAGAAACACTGATAAGATGGACTTTGTTTTAATCAAATTTAAACTGTCGCCTTGTAATTGCAAATTAACCATATTAAATTTTGTAAACAAATCTGTTAAATAGGCGATGTCTGTTTCCTCTTCATTAAATTTTCTTTTAAAATTTCATCTTTAGTATCCAGAAATTCTAAAAGCAAAAAATCTTGTCAAACATAAGCCTTCCGACAGCCAGCGTACTTCAGTGTGAAGGAGTAATTGATGAAAGTGTTCGTCATTTTCTTCACACAACTGCGCAAATAACCGCGTATTTAACGCGTTGCTTCGGATTCGGTTTACTGCATCAATGACTAAATGAAGTGATTCATGCAATCTAACACTAAATTTTTTAGCAACTAAATGTTGTCGATGGATGACGCAATGTATTGCTAACACCCCTGACACATTTTGTTTTAAATAGCTTATAAATCCACGATAACGTCCAACCATGACAGGAGCTCCATCTGTAGCTACTGATATTATATTGGATAAAGGAATTGCTTTTTCAATGAAGTAATCCTTCAAAACATGAAATATTGATTCATCTTTAATGTCGGTTATCAAAGTTCTTGCGAAGAGCAGTTCTTCGTAGATTTCTTGATTCATAATAAAACGAACATATGCCAATAATAATGCTGCATTATCAGGTAAAGTTGACTCGTCCAGTTGTATAGAGAAATGGGTCGTTTGCAAATAATTACATAAGAAGCTTTCAATATCAGAACTCATTTCATCAATACGTCTTTCAACAGTATTGTTGCTTAAGGGAATTCTTTTAATTATATCAGATGCAGGTTTGTGTAAAACAGTTTTTAAAACCTCTTCAACGGCTGACAAAATTAACTTCTCTCCGATATTATGCGGTTTTCCGGATTTTGCTATAAGTAACGAGCGAACATTCTGTCCAGTGTAGGTCTCTTCTGAAATTTATCTTTGAGTGTTTGAAAGTATTTCAAATCTTTCTCTGTTTTATCAGGGTGGCATCTTCTCAGATGATCTTGCAGTTTAGATGGTTTCATAGCGTCATTGCCCAAAACTTTGTTGCATAAAAGGCACATAGGCGATTGTTTGTCCGGCAATGATGGAATGAAGCCAAATTTCAAATAATCAACACTGCACTGTCTACATTTCTTTTTAGATTCGGACATGGCATCAGTCATCTGTGGGCAAAATTAAATTATTTAAATAAGATAGAAAATCCAGCAGCTGTATATTAAAAATATTTTTTGATTTTTCCGAAAACATTCCATAATTCGAACATCTTCTTGCAACAATTAGCTCGAATTACGGAGATTGCACTGTAATAATATTACCGATTGCCAAAACTTTCAAAAAGCTATTGAGGAGTACTCGTGTAATTTTGCATGATTGAATATTTAACTACTAATAACTAAAGTCATGATTGGAGTAATTTATCTATCTTTGCTAACTACGCGTACAAAACTAAAATTTAATAAAAAATAATGTACTTACTTTTCTCCAGCACTCTCAAACAAAATAACACTGACTCACTATGATTTGTGTGATATACTATCTGTTTATATTTTTTAAAATATTTTCTTAGCACTTTCCTTTTCAAGATTCAGGAAACGAATAAACGTATTTGTCCCACATTCGTATTTATAGAGTGACGAATTGAACAAGTCAGTGCAAGGTAGCGAAGCTCTGAGACTGCGACTCTCAAGTTCAAAATGTATTGCGACCACAAAGCGAATACCAACATCCTACAACTTACACAATTTTATAAACATATATAATAATTTTTTTACTTCATAGGTACTTTTATAAATAATGTATATGTTTTGATATTATAAGATAGTATGATGTAAGTAAATAGGTACTATCAGTGTATGTGTTGAGATCCACTATCGTGGACCCACATATTCATTTCATGGACCCCCAAACTTTTTTTCGCTGACGTAGACCCCTTGCAGGTTGTCATAGACCCCTAGGGGTCGATATAGACCACTTTGGGAATCAACGTTCTAGACGAAGATCCAGATCCATCACAAGCCTTTACAACATCGAAAATAATCCAAGACGTGCAACGAATCTGGCATTTTCTACACGAGAAAATTTGTTGACTACTTCAACTCCTAATATTGTTGGTCAAGATCAGCTTAGCTAAGTCATTCATAAATAATAAACGTATTATAATAATTTCTCAGCAAAGAGTAACTTACCAGTGTCATTCAATTCCATTCCTACCTCATCCCAGATTTTGTCTTTTTTTCGAACATTTTTGTAGTCCTCGTTGTTCAAGTCATAGAGAATTGGAAATTGTTTAATTATTTCCAGAAGTTTATCAGTGTTTGCCATTGCGACAGCGATAAAAATCATACAAGCAGCGAATTAAAATTTAGACGCTGCACTGTCGCAGCGCTGTGAGCCTAATTGACGCACAGGTCTGTTCTTGTTCATTTGCTTCTACGAGAAGAGTCCCTGGGCGACAATGTCGTCGCGAATCAATCGCAGTCGCTGCGGAATATTCGCGTCGGTTTGGGGGATCCTCTAGTCTGCCTTCGCTAGTCGCAAAGGGAATAAACTACAGCTTGGCGCCAAAAAATCTCTGCGCCTTTCACCTGCTCGCGCGCGACAAATCAAAAGCTGCACGCCCTGTACGCTAAACGTAACGATTAATTACACCTGATGCGAAAACGTGTTTACTTTAAATAGCTAAACATACTCGAGCTTATCTCAAAATTTGTCAGTTCATGTACAAAAATGGTGTAGTGAGTGCGCCAAGTCAGCCGGTATCGCGCGGTCCGCGATCGTGATTTTTTTTTGATTGGGAGTTCTTGTGCCAGCTTAAGAGGGGATTTTAGAGAAGTGATGTGTTGTTTCCGGTGATCAGTGGACGTAGACGAAGACGGCAAAATGGTGCTGGAGCGGTTGTTGCGTAAGTGATCGATGTTTATGTTTTTTTTTGATATCGATATACGTCTGTAATTTAGAGGTAAACAGTCGTAGTTTTGAGCTTATGTTACTATTAAAATGCACTAGTTCAGCTTTATATTAAGCAAACAATCATAAGCAACATAATGTTGGTAGACACTATGTTCAATTTTGAAAATCTAATATTATTTGTATTTAAACTTTGTTGGAATGTTTACTTGTTTTGAAGTTACGTCTGTTGTCCTCTCGGCTACAGACATAACTGTACTTTTTACTCAAGCGCAAAAAAAGGAATGTTATAAGTTTAACCTACACTGCTAAGTCTGAGAAAATTGAGTTCAAAATTCTGGATTTATTTGAACTAAATAAATGCTATTATTTCGACACAACAAAAGTGCATGAATATTGAGAAGAGTCATGACTTTATAGTCATTTAAATGTGATTCCGGATCATTATTGTTGTCGGGGGCCTAACATACCTGAGATTCCGTGGTATATCAAAAATAAATATAATAACATGTGATTTACTGCTTTTATACTCTGCAATATATTCGTATTGAAATCCACATAAAAGTAAATCTTTTCAACATCCAATAATTCAACTTGATAATTATATAATTAGACTTAATAATTACACTGATCAAAAATTATTATACCATATGAATAAACTAAAAACAGCATATTTTTCACATGTTAAGCTAAAAGGATATTTGTCAAAACTATTCTTTCGGAGTAAAAGCGATTATTTATAACGATAAATACATATTAAGAATTGGATCACTACATAAAAAAAACTAAATAAGTAAACATCATAGTAGGTTAGGGTAAATGGGATTTTGATTATATATATATATATATATATATATATACAGGGTTATCCAAATTAAGTGTCCACCATTAGTAACTTTGTTATTAGTGAAAATACAAAGTTGTTTGAGCAAACTAGTAGCATTTTTAACGCTGGTAAAAATGAGAAATAAAAGAAAACAATTGAGAGTCGTTATTTTGATTTTTTTCAGTAAATTAACATTTTTTTAAATAGAAACCCCTGTATATTATATTTTTTTTCTGTTAAAGCATCAAATTTTAAACAAAAAAGCTTACAACAACTTTTCTCCTAGGTTACAAATTGTTGAAGTTATGGCCTCCAATCTGAAACAATTAAATTGTATCGATAAACTTTATTTTCAACATCAACTTATAATCTTACAAAATACAATAACAATTTTTTTTTAAAGAAGATGCTCGAAACACCACCTTGTTCTTCAATACATTTTTGGGCACGTTTTTCAACTGCTCGAACTGTCTTAAGTATGGTCCTACCATCTATCTAGGTTATCTTTTCCCTAACTGCAGTCTTTAACGCGTCAAGGTTATCGTACCTTCGCTTGTAAATTTGGTTCTTTAAGTAACCCCACAAGAAGTAATCAAGTGGGTTTAGATCTGGTGATCTGGGAGGCCACTGTATTGGGCCATTTGTTCCTATCCACTGATCATTAAAAGTAGTACTTAGAAAATGATAAGTACCTCTGGAGTTGTGGGCAGGTGCGCCATCTTGCTGAAAATGCAGATGATGTCTACTTATAAGATCCAATTCGTCTAAGAAATTAGTCAGAATTTCTGACATAAATTCCACATATCTTTCACCAGTTAGGGTTCCCTCATAAAAGAACGGGCCAACAATTTTTGAACCAATTATACCGCACCAAACGTTGAAACTGAAACGGACTTGTGGGCCTCTTGGATGTACTAACAAAAGATTTTCTCTTGACCAATAATGGTGGTTTTTTCTATTAAACATTCCAGAATTTGAAAAATTTGATTCATCTGTCCATAAAAGGTAACGAAAGTTATTGACATTTTGGCGACAGAAGCTAAGATACCAATGGCAAAAAACAAGTCTTCTCTCTGGATCCCCTGCCAAAAGCGTTTGAACTGGTCGGTACTTATACGGAATAAATTTGTATTTTTTTAAAATCCTTTGAACAGTACTATAACTGAAATTAGAGTCCTTGAGAATATCTGCTATTGAATTCTCACGATAAGCTTCAAAATATCCAATAACTGCAATTTCCGTGGCCTCGCTTATTATGAATTCTTTTTTTGCCCTTGTTTTAGCAAAAACATTTTCGTTGCCCCTAAATTTTCGATAAAGTCTCAGAAAATATCGTTCATACGGTTGAATGCGAGCGGGATATAATTCACTGTAGTATTCTCTTGCTCTCAAGGAGGATTTTCTGCACACTAAATAGCATTCTAACATATCACACTTTTCTTCATGGGAGAACATTTTTCTTTAAATTAATGACACAATAAAGCTTATAAACAAGTATTTACACTAATGTTTGACATTATTTGATTTTATCATTGTTTTCCAAAGCCTTCTAGTTGCGAGTATGTCCAGTTTAACAATTTGTCGCTTATCTTAATGCTGTCAAATCGCGAACGCCATGTTGTTTTCATAGCCGTCTTAATATTATAATACTGCAAATAATTAAAAATATTTATCGTTATTTTGACTTTATTTTTGACTTTAGCGGAAAAGTCATTATGAACTTTTTTGTTTAAAATTTGATGCTTTAACAGAAAAAAATATAATATACAGGGGTTTCCATTTAAAAAAATGTTATTTTACTGAAAAAAATCAAAATAACGACTCTCAATTGTTTTTTTTTATTTCTCATTTTTACCAGCGTTAAAAATGCTACTATTTTGCTAATTCAAACAACTTTGTATTTTCACTAATAACAAAGTTACTAATGGTGGACACTTAATTTGGATAACCCTGTATATATATATATATATATATATATATGCCTTAACTGTTAGAAGATATATTTTAATTTCTTTGCAATACTTTGCCTTCTACCCAAAGAAATTAAGGGATATCTTCTTATATATATATACAAAGTGACATATAAATCCGAACACCCAGTTTAAATGGTTTTATTTTAATAAAATTTTGTATAAGTACTTAATGAAGCATAATAAGTAAAGGATAAAAATTTCAAAATGATTGCACTTCTTTAAAGCCCTTTGACCTTTAATAATGTGTGGATGCACCCTGATCTGCTACGCATTCTCCAACGCGCCTAGGCATGCTTCTGATCAGGTGGTCAATGTCCTCTTGTGGTATCTCATTCCAGGCAACCACCAACTCCTCTCGAAGTGCTTCTAGAGTCTGAGGAGGACGTTGCAAATTGAGCAATCTCCTACCTATCATATCCCACACGTGCTCAATTGGGGATAAGTCGGGAGATCTTGGTGGCCTTGGTAACAATGTGACATCATTATGTTGAAAGAAGTCTATTGTGACTCTTGCAACATGTGGTCGGGCATTATCTTGTTGGAAAGTTAAATCTGCCAGGGTGTCAAGATAGGGTAAAAGATGGGGTTCTAGAACTTCGTGGATATAACGCTGCGCGTTCATGTTACCTCTGATGAAGATTAAAGGTGACCTGGAACCATAAGCTATAGCACCCCAAACCATAACTCCAACAGTCTTTCAACAAAAAACTGTGGATTCCTCCTTTCACCACGTCGCCTTCTAACCCTGGCACGACCATCGTGCATGCCTAAACAAAATCGAGACTCGTCACTAAAGACAATACTGTTCCATTCCTGATCCCAGAGTGACCGTTGTCTGCACCACTCAAGGCGATTACGTCGGTGTTCTCGAGTTAAAGGGAGGACCCAGTGTGGCCGGTATGAAAACAAGCCAAAACTTCTCATTCGTCGGTAAACACTTCGCATGCCAATAGGTTTTCCGTGTTCTGCAAACCATTCATTTGCAATGGACCTGGTAGTGGAGAAACGGTCCCTTAAGGCCAATAATCTTAGGCGGCGATCTTCACGGTCTGTTGTTCTACGGCGGCGTCCAGTGCCCCTTGCTCTTTGCGTACGGCCTTCTCGAAGCCATGCCTGACAACACCTAACCACAGTGTCTACACTTCTTGGCACTCTAACTGCAATTGCCCGAAAAGAAAGTCCAGCTTCCCGAAGTCCCACTATACGGCCCCTATCAAACTCACTAAGTTGACGATATCGTACAGGTCTCCGTACTCTAGGCATCGTAACCGTAAAGGATGCCAACAACCAAAATCCGCCAACGTTGATTCTTTACTGCGGCTGAAATATTCATTTTTAGAGCGTTAGTGAATTAAAAAAAAGCAGTATAACAACCGGAATGTCCAACTGATAAGGCTGAAAAATTTTCACTTGTTATTTACAGTAAGATAAATACATTCACCAACTTTTATTAAAATAAAACCATTTAAACTGGGTGTTCGGATTTATATGTCACTTAGTATATACGTATATAAAGAGAAAATTATCATGCGGAGAAAGGTATATAATAAAAAGTAGTAAAATAATGGGCAAAATCCGCAAAAAGGAGGAAAGTGGTTTCGAGCAGCAAATAGGATGGGTAGCCCGAGCGATAAGGTATTTCTGCTGGTTCGCTTCATCAGATATGAAACTACAAAAGTAGATACACATGCCCACACATCCAGATACGGGTGTAACCTGAGGAAACGTTTCTTCTTCTCCTTGCGGATTTTGCCCATTATTTTCCTACTTCTTGTTATAATATATATATATATATATATATATATTCACATATATATATTCACCAAACCCACTGATAATGCCGTAATGAATAAAAATCATTCAAGATGTAGAGAAAAGGCGCAATTTTGACCAGAATCTAATAAAATTGCTCCAAAAAATTCGTCTTGTGGGGAAATGTACTTCATGTTGATCAAATTATTTTTTGTGCATTTTCCGTTTGTCATAGAGTAATCAGACGGAAGTGCAAAAGTATATTTGTAGAGATCAAAATATGCACACAACAAGGTTCGTAATTTTTCAGCCATTACTTTCATGTAAGATCCGGGGACATTATTTAACAATATTTCGAGCAAATGTAAGCTTAGCCGAACTTAGATTTACGTATGGATTAAGGCCACCTCTAAGAAAATGAAATATGTCTCATAAATGAACGTAGATCTGCAAATATCGCAGAGACAAGTTTTGTAGGTTCATAACAATTTTTAGTTTTTCCTACTCGTATATATAACATTTAAAAGTCCATAACAATAAAATGAGAAATTCATTCAAAACATTTTCAATCCCTGCTGATTTTCGGAAAAATTGTTCCCTTACCTTTTCTCTGCTTTTCATTTTCAAGATAACAAGTGACAGTATAGAATCTCCAAAAACCATTTAACTTGATTTTCAAGGTACAGGGAGTCAAAGTTTAACAAAAAAATGTCATTTTATTAATATTTCAAAGGCCCTGGTCTCAATTTTGTTGAATCTCAGCGATAATTATGAATTCAACTGGCGTTTCAGGGCCAGTCTCAAAGAATTTTAGCAAAAAAAATTTCCGCTATCGACTTTTACAAAAATATGTGTATTTTCGGATTAAGCAGTCAATGTACAATTTTTGTGTTTTTTCGATTTTTGCTTAATTTTCGAGGAGAAACTAAAAAATTCACTACATGTCGAAAATAAAATCAAATGTGTTTCCGTGAAAGTTTTCGATTATTTTTTCCTTGTCAAAAAGCCAACCTTTTTTTGAACTTTAAGTAAAATCCTATGTATGATAACAAAGCCGCATTTTCGTTGGTTTCCTTGCCAATATTTTCAAAGCTATTCATCTTTTTTTTTTGACGCACTAGACTTACCAAGATTAGATATTTTATCGGGGATTAACTTAACTATATTCTACATAGTCGTGGAGTAAACCTGCGTTATTCTAGATAAACATCAATTTTCCACCGAGCACTCCGTTAGCGGATGAATTTTTTTATGTTTGAAGAGAAATATTGCAATTCTGTGAAATCTTCTAACTAGCAGCTCTGCCCGTCATTTTTCAGCGCCCATTTCTCCAAAAGCCGCAACAACTAATCGTCACCTCCCTACTTCCCTACTACTTAATTTAATTTAAAATTTACTCTAATAAAATTTAATATTCAATTTAATTTATTATTTAATTTAATTTATTATTAAAATTAATTTGGTTTACTATATGATTTAAGTTAATGTAATATTTAATTTAACTTTAATACAATAATATAAATAAGAAAGTGTGGATATAATTACTTCAAAATGGCTGAACTGATCTGGATGACATTTGGCGCAGAGATGTTTGGCGCGGCAGTGCTCAATTGCTGGTCCGATCGAAATGAGTAAGGGCATATACAGGGTGTCCGTAAAGTTGGGGTTTTCCCGTTCAGATACAGCTACGCTTGATATAACAAAGCTAATGTGTGGTGAAACGTGAACGAACAAGTAAAACAAATAAATGAAAAAGTACTCAGTGTTCAGTTGAATTGAAATTCCAAGTACGGCTCTGTCGTAAAATCCGTATTTACATCATAGTCGTACGTCGTATAACTGTACGCTGGCGCTGTTTCCGTGATCGGGATAGGACAGGACCGGTTTCGGTTTGGTTCAGGTTTGATTGAGTCTGCGGAGCAATATCTCGGTTCTCTTAAGACATAGTACGTGTATATGCGACTAAGAAAATCCGCTTATTTTTCCCAGATCCACACGTCGTGTAAAGGAAAACAGCAACATTGAGGACCCCCTGTATAATAGATATTTGCATCGTGCGTACTGCATTTCACCTTTCGTTTTCTTAGTGATTGTCTTGATTTATTATACCAAAACGCGTATTGCTATCCTGGAAAAGGAAGTCGAATGTCTCAACAGAGAGCTGACGCTAACAAAAAAGCTTGCAAATGAACTTGAATACTCAAATAATTTGCAAAAGGCTATGCTGAAATCATTTGATAAGACTTATGCTTCAGTTACTTCCCAACAGAGCAGCAACGTAGTTCTTCAGGCTAGTGCTAATAAGAGTACATCTAGCGATGCGTTAAAAAGGACTGTGAAAGACAAGGCACCAGTTCTTATTGTCAAATCATCTCCTGAGTCTGCTAATAACATTGACTCCTCCAATATCATGCGTGAGATTGCGGCATCTGTTAATCCATCTAGCTTAAATGTCTGTATTAACAACACTCGGAAAATAAAGAATGGTATTGCTATACACTGCAAAGATGATGAATCTCTCAATACTCTTAAAAATAACTTGGATACAAAATTGGGAAGAAGATTTGTCATAAGCGAAGCTAAAAAGCTGAATCCGCGACTTTTGATAAAAAATGTTAACCTAGACGGATTAAACACTCCTGACGACATTATATCTAGTATTATGGCGTTGAATGATTTAAGCAGCTTTGAAAGGGCCAACTTTAAATTTGTGACTAAACTGAAGCACTTCAATAGTACGAATATAGTTATTGAAGTTACTTCACCTGTCAGGCGAGCGATTTTGGAGAAGGGATATATTTTCATTGGATGGAAGAGATCTACAGTTCAGGACCATATACATTTTGTGAAGTGTATGAAATGTTGTGCCTTCGGTCATATAGAGAATTCTTGCAATGCGGAGCTGGTTTGCCCTCGATGCACAAGAAATCATAAATTGAAAGAATGTAAATCCGATGTGTTACAATGCATTAATTGCCTAAACTATAATCGATCCAACAAAAAGAGTATACCTACTGATCATTCTTCCAATTTTAACGGTTGTACTGTGTATCGGCGTTACGTTGAAAGTATGCAAGAAAAAATTAGTTATGAATGAAACAAATAACCTAAAATTATGTCATCTTAATGTTCGCTCGTTAACAGCAGATTTTAATAATTTTGTTCATCTGATCAATGATCAGTTTGATTTAGTCGGAGTAACAGAAACCTGGTTGAATTGCAATATTCCTGATCGCGATGTATTGCTTAATGGATATACATTTTTTAGGAAAGATCGTTCTGACAGGGGAGGTGGTGTCGGGTTATACGTAAAAGTAAATCTCACATGTCAACTGCTAGAACTAGATTTTGCTGTTAATACCTCACTTGAAATTATGAGCTGCAAATTGGTCGCAAATAACCGCAACTTTTTAGTCATTGTTGTATATCGTCCGCCTCATTGCTCCATGAATCAATTCATCCAAGTTCTTGACAACATACTCTCATTTTTCACTCCACAGTATGAAAATATAGTGTTTCTTGGCGACATGAATGTTGATTTACTTAATCATAACAATATTCTTAGTAATTGTTTTGATTCCTATAACTTTACTCAAGTTATCAATGAGCCAACTAGAATTACGCAGTTCAGTTCTACATTGATAGATCCTATATTCATCAATGCTGGGGTAATGTTAAACAAATCTGGAACGCTAAATGCTGATATCATTTCAGATCATAGGTTGGTATATTGTGAACTTCTCGTGACTATTCTTAGACCAGAAGCAAAGTTTTTGACATATAGAGATCTAAAAAATGTGAATATTGAGCTGCTTAAAGAACGATTAACAACTTTGCATTTGGATGATGTTTTCTATGTACAAGACATTGATACGAAAGTTTCAATTTTCACTGAGCGTTTGATTCACTTATATAATGAACTTGCCCCAATCAGGTCTGCACGCATTACCAAAGCTGCTGCTCCTTGGTTGACATCAAATCTAACGCGTATACTTCGTTTGCGAGACAATGCGTTTCGGGCATATCAGGAAAATAAAACAGATCAAAATTGGCGGACGTATAAGGACCGTAGAAATTTTGCACTGGCCTCGATTCGCAGAGAAAAGAAGGCATATTTAGCCCAGCTGGATATTTCGAACTCGGGAAAGCTGTGGAAAAATTTGAGAAGTATGAATATCTGTCAGCAGAAACGAATTGAGATTCCTGATAGTTTATCTGATCCAGAGGAAACTAATAATCATTTCCTCTCAAATTTTACATTCGACGATCACTCCAATAATGTAGTTAATAATACAGCCAATTTTTACTCCAACAACCGTTTTGATAATAATTTGACTCCTTTCGCTCTTCATACAGTAACACAAGAAATCGTTCTTGACATCATTTTATCGATTAAATCGACTGCCACTGGGAGTGATGGATTGAATTTAATAATGATACGACTTTGTTTGCCTGAAACACTTGACCACATAACTCACATAGTAAATATGTGTTTAGAGAAGGGCTTTTTCCCAACAAGCTGGAAAGAAGCTGTCATCACACCTATTGCTAAAATCACAAACCCAGCTGAATACCATGATCTTAGACCGATCAGCATTTTATGTTTTCTTTCTAAGATATTAGAAAAGATCGTCTATCTACAGCTTATTGAGTACCTTGAACTTAATCATATGTTTCCGATACATCAGTCTGGATTCCGCAAGAATCATAGTACTACAACTGCTTTGTTATATATAATTGATAACATAATCAGAAATTTGGATGATCGCATTGGTACAATATTGGTTATGCTTGATTTATCTAAAGCGTTTGATTCTGTGAACCACCGTATACTTTTGAGTAAGTTGAAGTACCTTGGTTTAGGTAATACTGCTCTTATGTTCTTTGACTCTTACTTGTCTAATCGAACGCAAAAGGTGAAAAACCAGTAAAGGTGTATCTGTGCCCAAGTATGTTCCTTCTGGAGTTCCACAGGGCTCGATCTTGGGACCTCTACTTTATTTGGTTTTTACGTTTGACTTGCATAACAGTGTTGAGCATTGCGCAATCCAAACTTATGCAGACGATACACAGTTAACATTTAATTTCGACTTTAGCAACTTCAATGAAATTTCTTATAAACTTAATGTCGACTTAACTAATATTGATAATTTCTGCAAACGGCACTCACTGAAAATAAACCCTAGTAAATCGAATGCTATTGTCTTTAGTCCACATAATTTTCCAGTTAGTGTTGTTGATCTAATCCAACTGTCTGTGAATCATACTGTCATACCCTTAGTTAACGAAGCAAAAAACCTGGGCGTTATTTTGGATAAAGACCTCCGTTTTAATCAGCACGTGAATGCCACCCTTAAATCCACATATATATCGTTAAAATTATTATATTCAAACCGGCACATTCTTAATTTCAAAACGCGGAAAAAACTTGTTGAGAGTCTTGTTATGTCTAAAATATTTTATTCGCTGGTTCTTTATTATCCTTGTATTGATTATAACACTAAATATAGACTGCAGAAAATCCAAAACAGTTGTTGTCGGTTCGTATATGGCCTCAGAAGGTATGATCACGTATCGTCTAAGATAAAAGAGCTAAAATGGCTAAAACTTGATAAACACTATACTTTCTCTTTGGGTGTATTTGTCCATAAATTGATTTCCACAAGGTCACCCATTTATCTTATGGACAAACTTGTACCTCGTGGTCAAGTCATTTCTAGAGCCCTACGACATAACCATCTATTCGGTATGCCATTCCAGAGAACATGTATATTCCGAAGATGTTTTACGTACAATGCTATCAGGACTTACAACTCTGTCAACCAGGTACTCAAGTCCAAAAGCTTACCTGTTTTTAAAATTAAATACAAATCTGCTCTTTTGGAATTGCCTTTTTAAAAATCCCTGATGATTAGCCGACTGATTTTGTAGCTTTTGTAAATTTTCCATGCTTTATACATTCTGTAATTGTTCATTGTTTTCTTTTTATTTTTCTGTACTGTACTATTGTACTTATTATTATCATTATTTTTCACTTCGTTTTTGAGGTTAAGTGGTAGAGTAGCCATGTGGCTAAACTTCGCCTCAATTCGAAGGTTTCAATAAAGACATTTATTATTATTATTATTATTATTATTTAGACTTTTTTGGTGTTTTGCTTCACAAGTATAATGCATAGTTGTTGGTTCAGGATAGCTGTACTCTATTGTAATTATATTGTTATAAATGCGAAAGTGTGTATGAAAATTTTAGCACAGATACAGATTAGACCTTGGAGATGGACATAGACTACCGTTTGTTGCAAAAATAAAACCTGGGTTTTCTATCTTTCGTTTTTTTGATGTTATCGTGAATTACACAAACAGTAATTTTGGAAGTTTCAACTCTAAGAGGTGAAATGAGGGTTAGCACCCTTGAAGCTGAAGAACCTAGAATATTATAAGCCAGGTCAACCAAGGTGTAGAAGAGTGTTTTGTCTGTAATTTTATCTGTAAAATGGAATACATGAACTCCAGAAATTATATTCTGAAGATGGGGTAGGAGGGTGCTAAGTTGAATATTTATATGGAAACCTCTCAATTTATAGAAATTCATCTAGAAAACTAGGAAGGAAGTAGTTTATGGGCAGAACATGTCAGCAGTAGTAAAGGGAAGTATAGGCTTTCTACCAGAGATCCAGAAAATTTGACAGGTAGTTTGTAGACAGTAGATATGAGTTGCTCAAGGGCAGCCACAATGTTATACATATTCCGATTGACAAATAACTTGATGTCGAAGTTGCTTTCATATTTTGCCTATCGACTCCCCAATGTGACTTCAGATTCGTCCTCAGCGGAAAAAATACATGGGAAAAATATATTGCGACTGCCTGCACATACGAGGGATATCTTTTAAGTATTGCATATGGAAATAAATCAACACGGTAGGTAGTTTTAAATAACTTTATCGTTTTTCGAAGTATTCTCTACGCAGATTAATACACACGCTCGAACCAATTTTCGAAGCACTTATTCCACTCGATTGCTGGCAGATCCAAAACGGCATTTTTGAATGCGTCAACTGCTTCTTCTGGTGACTGGAACCTTTGATCACGCAGTCTGTTTTTAATTTTCGGGAAAGTAAAGAAATCGTTAGGACTTAGATCGGGCTATATGGAGGATGGTCCAATAATTCCACGTTTTCTTCCGTTAAATGCTGCCTTGTTTTTTGGGCTGTGTGCGAGCTTGCATTGTCTTGGTGGAGGACGATTCTTCTTTCGGAGTTGATTTTTCAAAGCTCGGTGATGACTTTTGGCAAACAAATGGTGGTGTACCAATCCGCAGTAACAGTTCTTTGCTCATTAAGAGGAATTGTTGCAATATGACCCGCTTTTGACACAAATGTCGCGACCATCTTTTTCGAAACACTTCGAAGAACTTTTGTTGGCTTTTCTTCACCTTGGAACACCCAAACAGCCGACTGTCGTTTATTTTCTGGTTCATAACAGTAAATCCACGATTCATCACCACTAACAATGCTGTACACATTTTTTGAGTTACCGGAATTGAAACAGTCAAACGTTTTTTGAGACCAATTAACCCTGGCTGCTTTCTGCTCTTCAGTCAACAGGTGGGGTATCCAACGAGAAACTAATTTTTTACTCCTAATTCTTCAAGTAACATTTTTTTAATTGAGGTCGTTGAGATCTTCAAGGATGCCTCAATTTCGCGATATGTCACACGTCATCTTCAATGATGAGTTTGCGCACAGCATCGACGTTTTCCTGAGTGACTGCCGTTTTTGGTGCACCCACCCTGGAATCGTCTCTAAGACTCACCCGTCCACGTTTACCAACGGGAAATTGTCGACTGATGTGGCGCTTCGTTGCCGAAAACAGACAGTAACTCAGCAAGGCATTCTTGTTGCGATAATAGTCTCTGAAAGTTGTAATAAATTCTCGGTTGAGTTCCATTCTTCTAATGACTTGGTGACACTTAAAAATTCACTGTAGTGAGAACACTGCACGTGTTGTTGTGAAACTTTGAATTTAAGTTTACTAAAGAGTGAGGTTAAGATTCAGTACTGACGTTCGATCCGCGCGGCCTACTATGTTTCTATAAGCAAAACTTAAAAGACATCCCTCGTATCACTATTTTGCGGACCTTTGTAGTCAAAAATTAAACTAAAACGATTCGATTAGATGAACACCCCATTCCCAGGAAGAACGGAAGAATACGCCTTCGTTCACAAAAATCATGAGAAGTAAAAATTTTGCCGGCTGTTGGCGTATGAGAATCATACGCCTACTTTTATATGACCTGTACAATACAGGTTTGGAATTTTTTCATATCACCTGAGTCAGTTCTAATTTTAATTGCATTCAACATTTTAGTACATTTCTGTTACACATTTATTGGAACAATAAAATATTCCACAGGTTATTATTTATTGCCAGGACACAAACAAATCTTACATTCTCTCAAGTAACCTACCGCAAGGTAACGTCACCGAAAAAATGTGCAATTAAATATTTGTGGGAATTATATAAATATTTTTTATATCAAGAGAAAAATTCCTGGAGTAGTTCTTCAGTCTACTCTAATGCTATTTTATTCTTTGATTTTAGAAAATCAGTTTTTCTATTAGAAGAAATCACATGTGAAATTTTTTAATTTACATTAAATGCTTGAAAGTACTACCTCCAGATAGAATGCATGACTCCGGCCTATGTTGGCTGCCGTATAGCTTATTCAATAGGTAATAGTAATAATTTATTGTTATTTCGGACACATACAATGTATATAACTCGTCAAAATAAATACAAAGTTTAAAATATAAAAAAGAAACAAACATAAGCAAATAATCTACAAACAATTGTAATCTTATAAAACACAATATTCCGAGACAGTGTAATAGCATTTTTGTATAAGAAACTGCTCAAGTTTTATTTTGAAAAAGCTCGTATTTTTGTCATTTCTTATGTCTGCTGGCAAACTGTTAAACATTTTTAGCCCTAAATACCTTGGAGATTTGCATTGTATTTCACAAAAGGTACATATAAATGGTTACATTGTCTTGTATTTAGTCCATGAACATCTTTATTTTTTAAATAGTTTTCTAAATTCACATACGTTAACACAGCCAATTCATATATACAAATATATAAGTTTTTTTTTAAAAACGCTCAGACCCGTCAATTTTGTTTTCGAGGGGGACACAAGTTTGGGAAAAAATCACGTTAGCACGTGCAGCCCCCTAAGCGGGGGTGACACCACCCTCAAAATCTTAAATGGAAAGGGGGGTCGAGTGATACCTTATTTTAACGGTCTTTCCATTCCCTTTATAATAATATAAAATTTATGTACTTCAGTTCAGTATTTTTGAAGATCTGTTATTATATAATACATCATCATTAGTGGAGATCAATACATTTGACAGCAAAGTAATTTAAAAATGAGGAATGAACTGACTCGATAGGCAAGTAAATGTTGAAAATAGCCACCATGACTCTCCATGCAATAATAAAGATTTTGCTCAAAACGATGCCGCACATTTTGCAATATTTGAGGAGTACTCATTCACAATTCTTTGTCGCAGGTCTTCTAATGATGTTGGCTGAGTAGCATAGATTTTGCTTTTTAAATGACCCCACATAAAGTAATCCAAAGGTGATAAATCTGGCGATCTTGGGGGCCATTCAATGGCCTATTCTACCAATCCATCGAACTGGAAACGTGTGATCTAAATATTGTCGAACACGTAATGCGTAATGTGGTGGGGCACCATCCTGTTGGAACATCAACATATTCGCAATGTACCGCCGATCATACTGATTTTCAATTATGGCTCTTAATGCAGGATCTATGGCGTCTTCCAGTAATTCCAAATACATTTCACCGGTCAAATTTCCAGGTAAGAAAAAAGGACCAACTAAATGATCGCCAAAAATACCAGCCCAAACATTTAATTTTTGTGGCTGCTGTGTATGAACCTCATGATAAATTCTGGGATTGGAATCGGACCAATATCGCCAGTTACGACGATTTGCTACGCCATTTAAGAAAAAGGAACATTCGTCGGAAAAGCAAGTGTTGAATAGAAAATGTTCAACGTTTATAATTCGTTCACTCATATCTTCACAGAATTGTAATCGCCGATCAAAATCGTCTTCATTAAGTTCTTGTACCAGGTGAATTTTATACGGATGAAAACTATGGGTCTTTAGAATCCGTTGGGCAGTACGTCGACTAACACCACACACAGTCTCCAATTTGCGGGTACTTAACGTAGGATCTACATAAACTTGTCCTAAAACCCACACTTCTATTCCTTCTTTCCTTATGGGATTTTCAATGTTGCGTTTTTTATTGGCGACTGACCCAGTTTCTCGAAATTTAGCTACAAGTTCTTGAACATATTTTCGATGCACGTTACTGTTCTTATGTCGCTCATTAAATATTTCTGCTGTTCTATTAGCGCACTGATTATTTCCGAAAAATATTTCGATAATTTCAACTCTTTCTACTGTGGAATATACCATGGTTAATTTATGTAATAAAGCGTTACAAGTTATTTTAGCATTTACTTATTAAGTAAACTCTTTTAGTCAAATTTGTTCTGAAAGTAGTACAAACTAATCTGATGTACCTATTAAAGTCTACTTTAAGCTTCAAATCAATAAATCTTCAAAACTACTGAACTGAAGCTCATGTATTTTACATCATTATAAAGGGAATTGAAAGACCTTTAAAATACGGTATCATTCGACTCCCCTTTCCATTTAAGATTTTAGGGTTGGAGTCACCCCCGCCCAGGGGGCTGCACGTCTTAACGTGATTTTTGCCAAACTTGTGTCCCCCTCGAAAACAAAATCGACGGGGGTGAGCGTTTTTCCAAAAAAAAAAAACTGAGCTGCCAGCAAATGCGTCTGTTTCGTTTTCGATGCGCCACCCTGTATATATATTATTGGAAAATCGTTTTTCATTTCTATTTCTATTTGAAATGGGATTTTAAAATAAATAATATATTAGCATTCCAACTCTTTCTCCTCTACAAGAAGGCGTAGTCAAATTCTTAGACGTTTATGCTTTCGATCTCTGTCCTTAACTTTGTTTTTTCTCATAGGTTCTTTATTGAAATTTTGCGCAAACGAACAATGATTCTGCATTTAGTTGTGATAGCCCATAAAGAAATAATTTAGGAAAATTAAGTCAGGATGCCATATAAGCCACCTGTATATCGTTCTCCGTATGCTTCTGTTGCAATCTCTCCATCAATCGTGCTAAAATTACGAAAATTGTCTCAAAAATAAGACTGCCACATGTTTTTCATGCATAAGGATTTTTTATTTGAAAAACGAATCTACCATTGGAAACGTTGATCGTTCGTTGCTTATCGTGGATGTCTTTCCACCATTTGAAGCATGTTGAGTGCTTGTACACGTTTCATAAATACCTCACTGAACTAGCGATGATTGTTTATGTAAAATTTTTGAGTGCAAAAATCGGATTATTGCACGAATTTCGCACCTAGCGGTGATGGCAATGAATGGCTCCGTTGCGTATGGCTGTCAGGGCGGTACTGAGCATCGCCAACAGGCGTTTCTTGTTGGGATCGGTGGTGGACGAGCCGACAAACACGACGGTGTTGTCAGATTTCGCATAGCATCATGCCCAGCAAAGTTACAGCGTTAAAAACTATATTCTTGAAACAACCTCGTAGACGAAACGTTGGAGGAGTATGAAAACCGACTTAGAGAGAAAGTAGTCCAAACAGTCAGCTGCCACACGTTTACAAAATACCATGCTGAAATCCGATTGGTCTTAAAATAATAATAATAATAATAATATTTATTCACTCAATGTACAAAGATAACAAACAATATGAGTAAATAAATATAAAATCAAAACAGGCCCAATAGAAGGCATCGCCTGTACATGGACCAATAAATTTAAGTTGAAACTGTAGGATGCAAATGACAAAAAAGGACAAAAATTAGCTACAGTAGATTATGTATTTAGTTGATGTTCGTATTTATGAGTTTATGAATTTCAGTCCTAGATATAGAATGTAGCCACTTTTTTAAATTTCTTTTGAAACAATTTCCGAAACGTAAATCTTTTAAGTCTTTAGGTATAATTTCATAAATTTAGGCGCTAAATAGAGATATGATCGCTGCATTATAGATTTATGCGGTTGAGGAACTACTGTGCCACGAATTTTGTACCTGGTATAATGATTATGTTTAATTTTTTGGTCGGTGTTTACAAATTATGGTAGTGAGTGATACTGTGTAAGAAATAAAGCTGTCTTATATCATACATTCGAACATCTGCGTATAATTTTTCAGTGGGATAAAGTTTCGGTTTTTTAAATATCATTTTTAGAATACTTTTTTGAAAAACATCTGAATTATAGATATGTGAGGAACATGCAGCTCCCCCATGCTAATATACCATATGTGAGATGAGGCTCAATCAGAGCATGGTATAATGTTCGAAGATATTTTTCTGTCAATGTATTCCCAAGGTATTTAATTTTGTAGGATACAAATCTAACCATTGGAAACGTTGATCGTTCGTTGCTTATCGGGAATGTCGATGCGGCTGTCTTTCCACCATTTGTAGCATGTTGAATGCTTGTACACGTTTCATGAATACCTCACTGAACTGGCGATGATTGTTTATGGGTGGTAAAAAAAATTTCGCACCTAGCGGTGATGGCAGTGAATGGCTCCGTTGCGCATGGCTGTCAGGGCGGTTCTGAGCATCGCCAATAGGCGTTACTTGTTGGGATCTGTGGTGGAGGAGCTGACAAACACAACGGGGTTGCCATATTTCGCATAACATCATGCTCAGCAAAGTTACAGCGTTAAAAAACATATTCTTGAAACAACTCCCGTAGATGAAACGTTGGAGCAGTATGAAAACCGACTTAGAGAGAAAGTAGTCCAAACAGTCAGCTGCCACACGTTTACAAAACACCATGCTGAAATCCGACTGGTCTTAAAATACGGAAATGCATTCATTTACGGATCAGACGTAAATTGAAACTATGTAACGAATCATTGTATTCCTATATAGAATTTCGAATCAAACAAAAGCAATATGAGTTACGCAAGTCGTATAGATTCTCTCATTTCATTCAGCACGAGGTTATTAACATTCATATGCGATTTGCTTCATTGTGTTTCCACAATTTCGCGAAATTAAAACGATTTGATATGTGTTCACACAGCTTCGCAAAGCAGCTTGGAACAATGTGTTGTAATACAAACACGTTTTGTTGAAATAAAATGGAAACCGATTATAGTTTTTAACCTCGTAATTTAACTACATATACGAGGTCTGTAAATTAAGTCGTGAGTTTGATTTTTTTAAGTTTTTTATTCAAATATAATTACAATTTTATATTAGAGATTTTTTCGCGGGAGCGGGAACAGATGCAATTCCCCCTTCCTCTCGAATTTTTGACAGTTTCAAGTTATACCGGGCGTGGTTAGATGGCGCATGTTGCTCAAAATATTCGCTTTAAGCTCCTTGATAAACTTAGCTGCCTTGTTTGAATCTGAAATACAAAAACCGATCGTTTTCTGTACAATGTACATACAGGGTTTGTCCGGAAAGTAATAGGACTCATGTTCTTCCGCCATGACTGTACTTCGGAGCGTGCACGCACCGCCTGGATTCGGTAGAGGGCGTTCCTAGCTAACCAATGAGCGGCTGGTCAGTTGTCTCCGAGAACTTGGAGAGTCAATACAGGCATTTTCGCGCGGTGGTGCAAGCCGAAAATGCAGCGTTCGTTAGAGCGGAGGTACGCGATTAAATTCTGTGTGAAACTCGGTAAATCTGCGACAGAGACGTTTGATATGATCAAGCAGGCTTACCCAGGTGTTGCTCTAGCAAGATGTGGTGTGTTTCGGTGGCACCAGGCCTGTTTGGAGGGCCGGGAAGAGGTCGCTGATGAAGACCATGCTGGAAGATCTTCGACTTCGACAAACACCGATAATGTGACTCGTGTACGCAAAGTTTTGAACTCAGACCGTCGACTAAGTATTCGTTTAATTGCCCAGATGTTAAATTTACCAAAATCTGTGGTTCATGACATTGTGACACAGCATTTGAATACGCGCAAGGTGTGCGCGAAGATGGTTCCTAAAGTGCTCACTGACGACCAGAAATTCCGGCGAGTGGAAGTGTGCCAAGAAATTTTGAATTTGTGTGAAAGTGACCCCCAATTTTTGAATAACGTAATCACAGGTGACGAGTCGTGGATCTTTGAGTATGATCCCGAGACAAAGAGGCAATCTTCCGAGTGGCACAAGACGGCGTCTCCTCGCCCAAAAAACGGAAGAATGAGCAAATCCAAAGTGAAAACGATGCTCATGAAAACGTCAAGAATAGTGGTACTTTTCTGTTCACGACAGTTTCCCCTGCCACTGTAGAGAAATTTATCAATCGCATCAAAAGTCATGCTAAAGGCTCAGATGGCATCACAATTGATATGATCCGTATAATACATAAGCATTTGCTCAAGTATATTACCTTCATTATTAACTTTTGTATAACAAATAATCTTTATCCCTTTTCCTGGAAGAATGCTCTTGTTCTCCCTCTGCCTAAATCTAATTATCCTTCAAGTTTTTCTGATCTTCGTCCTATAAGCATTTTACCAAGTTTATCTAAGCTTTTGGAAATGGCTCTACATGAGCAGCTACACACATTTGTTTGTCAAAATAATTTACTGACCACCTCCCAATCTGGCTTCAGACCATTACATAGCACCACCACTGCGCTCCTGTCTATATCGGATAATATTTATAGCGCGGCTGATCAAGGAAAGCTGTCCTGCTTAGTTCTTCTTGATTTTAGCAAGGCCTTCGATACGGTTGACCCAAATATTCTCTGTAAAAAGCTTAGATACTTTGGCCTGTCATCATCGGCTTGCACGCTGATTAAGAGCTTTTTAACTGATCGCTCACAGTCTGTCATATATGAAACAATATATGAACTTCTTTATTCAGAAATTTTGGTGTCCCTCAAGGATCTATTTTGAGTCCCCTTTTATTTGCTCTTTATATATGTGATTTTCATGAAACTGCCAGCAACTCAATCGTTCATCATTACGCCGATGATACCCAACTTTATAACTGCTTCGATCCTGATGAATATATGCTTGGCCAACATCAAATAAATCAAGACCTGCAGTCTATTTTTGACATATCTAGTGCTCACAATCTAAAACTAAATCCTGGCAAATCATGCTGCATTTTATTTGGGCCCAAAAAGAATCGTGAAATAAATCAATATCGCATTAATATTATGGTGAATAATGAAGACATATCCTTCGTAAACGAATGCAAAAACCTTGGTATCTGGTTTGACTGCAAGCTACGCTTCACTAAACATGTTAACCAACTATGCAATGCGTCCTATAATGTGCTTCGTCAGTTATACCCGAGTCGAAGTGTCCTGTCGACACAGCTCAAGCTTAAACTCTGCGAGTCCCTTATCCTGTCAAAATTATCTTACGGTGACTCTGTTTATGGACCTGCTCTTTTACAACGTGATGCCGAGCGGATTCAGATGATACAAAACTCATGCATCAGATTTTCTTATGGAATCCGTAAATTTGATCATATTAGTAGCGCTTTTGACCAATCGGGATGGTTTAAGATGAACAAATTGAGGAAACTGCATTGCCTATCTCTGGTACATAAGACCCTTATCCTTAAAGCGCCATATTATCTTTATACAAAACTAAGCCTCCTCTGCCAGTACGATCAAAGATCCTCTAGGAATAAACTCATCTTACTTATCCCGCGGCATTCGACAGCATTGTTCACACGCAGTTTCTCGTACTGGGCACCCAAACTATATAACTGCTTATCAAGTGAGTATAAAGAATATAGCCTAAGCAATTTTAAAAAAAGGTTAATGATGAGTTTAAAGCAGTCGGATGGCTAAAATTTTACTTTATGCATATCCACAGGTAATTGATTGTTTCCTTTCTCTGATAAGTGTTATATTCTAAGTTTTTTTTTCTCTCTCTCTCTATAGTTTGTGTCAATGTTTTCCAGGTCGGGTTGAAAAACAACATAAGCTGACACTCCACCTTTTCGTCACTGTTCCTTTTAAACCAATTATTTAAACCAATTATTTTGTAATCGTGTGACGAATAAAGGCCATTTATTATTGTCTTTTTTGACATCAAAGGCATCGTCCACCATGAATTTGTTCCTCCTGGACAAACCGTCAACGCCAAGTTTTACGTGGAAGTGCTCAGGAGACTCAAACGAAGGGTCAGTCGGGTCCGACAAGACATCACAGTCGACTGGAAGTTGCACCACGACAACGCCACTTTTTTCTTGTTTCCTCGCCTGAAAAGGCCGATGAAAGGCAAGCATTTTGAGACCACAGAGGGGATCCAAGCAGCATGCACCGCGGCTCTCAAGGCTATTCCGGAGAATGCCTTGCGTGACGCCTTCAATGCTTCGAAATCTGCATCGACGCAGAAGGAGCATATTTTGAAAGTTTTTAAAGAACTGTAACGATTGGCTCAATAAATTTTTTTAAATCGACTCAGTCCTATTACTTTCCGGACGAACCCTGTATATATCAATAAAATCACCCATTTGATATGACAAGTGCGGTTCATATATCTTCGATGACTTTCTCGTCATTCAAAATCAGGTGGACGTGTTCCTCAATTTATGATTTAATAATTTAACTCAATTTTCGGCACTGCGAAGACAAATTTCCAAATAATAATAATAATAATAATAATAATAATAATAATTTTTATTGGAATGTTTATACATAAAAATATAATATAAAAACGACAACATTCCAAAAGGAAAGAGGATTGGCAGGGCCATTTTTCACCTCCCCCTAAAAAGTTAACCTCATGTGCTTTTTTTAACATCAACAGAATTCACAACATATATTATGCACAACACAGTATATAATACGATATAGTCTGAGTGTTAATGGAGGGTAGTGTAGCAAGCGCCATAAATTTAATTTGTGGATTCAAATCTTTGCAGCTGTGGTAGCACTTTTTCCATCTCATTTCTGAAGTTTTGGGATGGAAGGTGCTTCAAAAAGTAGATATGATGCCTGTTTTTTAAATGCAATTGACATAAGACCTGTCACCCTCTAGTACCTCACAGACGCTAGGCGGGTACCCGTACCACGTGATTTGTTGATATTCGGACGACGTCACATCCGTCTTCCTCTATTCCCGTTCTTCGTGAAAATTTGAGTATCGGTTCCCGGTAGTACACTGTGTTGCACCGTGGACTCGCGAAAAAATCCTTATTGTTAATCAGAATAAGTTCCTTCTGAGCCAAATAGCGCTGGAGACGGCTCTTACACTCCTCATAGCAGTGCTGGAGTTCCTATACTGGAATAGCCTTCAGCTGGTCGGTTATGTTTTCGACTGTACCAAAATGAGTTCCCTTGAGGTACTTTTTCAACTTCGGGAAGAGAAAAAAGTCACACTGACCCAAGTCAGGTGAATAAGGAGGCTGAGGAACCGCAGGTTGCTTGAAATTGTTGTCACTCATTTTTAGAACACAATAGAATAAACTGCTCCACAAAAAAATGGCTACGGACAACGAAATGTCTCGAGCGAGTTCAAACTTGTACTGAAGGTCCCTGTTTCCCCTGCGTTTCCAGATCGATCACTTAATTTACCGACCTCGTACATAAGTAAATTACCTTCGCCATCTAACCTCCTCGCTCTACACAAGCCTCAAAAACAGACAGGCGACTGATAACGTAGCTAAAACTTTATCAAAATCCGAACGGTATTTACCAAGCAAAAGGGGGACCAATGATTAACGGACATATCGACAGACAGACAGGCTCACAGACCGACAGATGGAACTGAGTGACGTGGCTTTTATCGGAATGTATAATCTCACGTGCGATAAATCAAGCCAATAAGCAAGATAGTGATCGTTATATTAAAAATATTATTAAAAACTAAAAACCAACAAAAGGCAAACACGGTAGCATGACGCTTAGCGCGTCTAACTTTAATCTTTATTTTACTAACATTGAAAAAATCTATTAGACCAAATTCCACCTTCAGCTTCAACGCTTACGAGCTATTTGCATGAGGTAACTCAAACAGAATATTTTGTTTTTACAGAGGTTGCTTACAATCAAGTCAGGGCAGCGATAACTAAATTAAATACATCTAAAAGTTTTGATGTTTTCGGTTGTAATACAAAAATTATTACAAGCATTCATAACATTATTATACTATGAAGAAAGTATTCAAATGGTGTGTTTCAAACAGCATGTTTTCTGATATTTTCAAACTATCAAAAGTTATCACCCTCTTCAAAAAAGACGATTCCAATGATCTTTAAAATCAGAGACCTATTTCACTTCCTCTACTTGCTAAGATACTTTAGATTGACTATTTTGAAAGCAACAATATATTTACTGACTATCAATTCGGTTTCAGATCAGGTAAGTCTACTTGTCTAGCTATTGAAAGCTTCATTGAGAAAATAAATGCAGGTGCTCATTGCCTAGGTAATTTTTTTTAATTTTACTAAGCCTTCGATTGTGTCCAACATGACGTTCTTCTACAAATTTGACGCATTACAATTTCCATAGTAGCATTAGGCTCATGTCATCTTATTTGAGCAACAGACAGCAACTTGTAACCTTCAACAACATTACCTCCAGTACAACGACAGTTTCACGTGGCGTCCCACAGGGTTCTGTGTTGGGTCCACTTTTATTCTTGATGTATATAAATAACCGTACTGATTGTAATACAAACAAAAACCTTATACTGTTTGCCGATAACACAACGATGTTCTGTAGCAGCACATCGATTGATCTACTTTTCTCTGCGAATAATATAATAATAAATTTAGAAAATTGGTTCTTAGCAAATAAACTGACACTTAATGCTTCAAAGACGCAGTCCATGGTAATAAGTTTGTGCAACCATAACGTCAATACCATAGACACAGTAAAATTTTAGGGTATCAGTATTGATACACACATGACTTGGGAAGAAATGTAAACAGTTATTCCTAAACATTCAACAGCTCTGTTTAAGCGCAGCTTTTCATACAATGCTGCGAAACTGTATAACAGCTTGGCAGTAGATCTCAAGAATCTGAGCCTCCGCAATTTTAAAAAAAGATTGAAAGCTGATCTCCTGCACGACCAAGGGCCTAAAGTATAAGCAAACCTCGCTACGTTTTAAAGGATAATGTCCCAGTATGTTTCTCTTTGAGTCGCCTTGTTCTTTTTTGCATGAATTGTGCTCTCATAAAAACTGCATTGGTCATAAAAAACTGCATTGGCCATGCTCTCGTATGTTCTGTTTCTCAGGGAACTATCCAAGACAATTTATTTAATTAGGAATCTGAAAAGGTGTGTTTCTGGTGATAGGTTGCTAACCACATATCATGGATAATGTCATATGCACTCTTGAATTATGGGGTCACTCTGTGTATATGCTTAAATCATTTGCTCTACAAAGGCGATGTATCATAGGCATCGCAAGACTGACGTATATGAAGCCACATAGAGAGGCATTCATCAACCTAAAGATCATCCATCTCTATATATATATTTATCTGCTTATTTTATGTACACAACAATTTGGATCTACACAAAACGCACAGTGATACCTACTTACAATACATTAACCGTATAAGTTAGATATTCCTAAACAGGTCAACAAAGAACTAAAAAAGGGTTCTAACTACTATGGAATTCAATTAATTATATATAAATATATACAGGGTGACTTTGAAGTTGAGTCATTCATTTACAGATAATGATTGTAAAAGGAAGATAAACCAAAATATGTGGTAAAAATAAAAAAACAATAAAAAAAATGTTACCTTGTTTATAAATTATCCTCCCGACAAGTATTTCAGTGCGGACCTGTATTTGATCGTGCGGTCTTGGAGCACCGGCATGTCACCTGATTCACGAGCCCTTTTTGTACTACATTAACAAAGGCACGAGGGGTTGGTAGCACTCGATTGGGAAACCGATCCGCATAAAACATGTGCCATTTTTTATTTCGTTTGAGCCACGCAACAGACACCACTATTCACTCACACGTTACCGACTGACACTGACTGTATACAACTGAATAGAATAATTGTAAAAACATCGTTCCAAATTCTTTCGTTTTTTGTTTCCGATGCGATGATCCGATAAGGCGATTATATCCGTTGTTGCCAAAACGAGCACATAATATTATTATTGAGACAGGGCGGTACTCAAACCTCCAAAGGGCTATAACTTTGTTACTTTAATTTTACCAGACAAATGGTAAAGGAAAAAAACATTTCTTTTGATCAGATCTACTCACTGTTAAAATAAATGACTCAACTTCGAAGTTACCCTGTATATATATATATAGAGAGAGAGAGCAAAATTATCATGCGGAGAAAGGTATATAACAAAAATAGGAAAATATGGACAATATCCGCAAAAGTGGATTCGAGCAGAAAATAGGATAATCAACCCGAGCGATACGTATTTCTGCTGGTTGGCTTCATCATGCAACTCCGCATGATAATTTTTCTTTGTAGATCCTTTGGGCTTGAAGTACCACAGCAAGTGGCTATAACCGGCCGCGTGGTTGTGGTTATTTGTCGCCTTGAAAATTCGAGGTCTTCTAGCATTTTCTACAATTAGGTTGTAATGTGTGACTTCGTTTGTTTTAATTTACCTGTCCCTCTTGTTACTGGACGTTTCCCCCCTATCGAAACTTGTCAACATGCACATAATGGTATCAATTATTCAGTTCACTTTGTGCATGTTATCATTCTGCAGCTCCTGATGAAGTCCAACTAGAGCCGAATAAAAAAGTATAAAGAGTGGGTTCCTCTTTGCTTAAATTTTGCTCGAAGTACCAACAAAGGCGGAAGCTTTAATTTTTCACCTAATAGTTTAGACGACAATGACCACGTCTCATAGTTATATGTTATATATTTATATATATATATATATATATTACGTGAGCAGTAGTCATTGCCATTGCCAACGACCAGTTGGGCAAAGATACAATTAATTGTTAATTGGGAAATTGGCAAACTTTTTAGGCTTTAGTTAACTCTTTTGACGGTAATCTCTAGCTTTCCGCAATTCTCTATGGAGCCTTCATCAGGAGCTGAAAACACAATTATGAGAATGTCTGGCTCATTAATTATAGAATTTTAGCTTACTTAAGTAACAAGTTTTAGGATCTCTTTTAATGGACTTGTAGTGTGCTTGTTCACTTTTACTCTGTTGATTTGTTCGGATGTGCTTGTTCTATAGTTTTGTATTTATTTTAAATGCATAATATCATTTTACAGTTCTTGTTAATGTTTTCTCCGACAAATTCAATTGTTTTGGGAATTTACACTTTTGTATTTGACCTGTGTAAACATCCAAGTGTATTAAGCAGCAATAAATAAATGAAATGAAATGAAATATAACATCAAAAAATCATGACGTTTCTTTCGAAATTTTTCGCGATAACAGTACTTTCTCGCTGAGAAGTAAAAATGACGCGTTTGACGCAAGACACTGAACTCAACCAGAAAATATTTGCATATATTCAGCGATCCACAAACGCGTTTTCTGAGTTAACATACGATATACGTATTGTATTGCACATGGCTTAATAAAAAATCCGCCGCATGCTGGTGTTTGATAAGAAAATATTTTCGCGAAAGCATTGGAGCCAATAAAAATTCACGGAGCCAAAAGAACAGCTAAACATGCAATAAAACTAATTTTACTGCGTCTTGGAGAGTCAAGATCATAGGAAAATAAATTACATTTGCGTGTTATCGCTGTTTCAGACTACATAAATGTACAAATTTAATTCGATACTCTTAAGATTGCTTTTATTAGATTCACATGTAAATATTCTAAGTAATTATATTTTGTTTTGATGCTGCCGAACGTGACGTCAAAACTCAATTAAAAAAATGCTCTTGCAAAATGCTTGAAACGAGTGGTCTGGGCATCAGTCACTTCTTGAAAGAAAACAGATACCTGGAGTGCCGTAAGAGCTGATTCTAGAGCTTCTAGAAGTTATATGCTTTCAAGTCATGTGGCTGCTCGACTGCTCTAGTAAATGACCAGGGTTTATGAGATTGTTCTTCGGCCTTTGGAAATAAATCTTTAACTGAACTATAAAAGTTATGTCAGTTAACCAACCTCTATTTACTATACAGGGTGGTAATTAGGTATGTACCACAAATTCAGCAGTAATGAAAAATTATAAAAAAAATAATTTCCAAAAGAAGCTTTCCCTATATCCCTTGTGTGGTCCAGGAATATGCAATTAGGTTTATTTTTTTCCTCAAAAACTCAGCTTGACACGAAAAAATTTAAACATCATATATAGGCGTGTTTTCGACATACACTTGTCTTCATACACCACCTGCAATTTTCGGAAGATTTCCGAGGGTTTTTCGCCATATTTCACTAAAAATTCGATCTCAACACGTCGCTTGTAAAGTGAGTCACTCACTTCCACGACGCCACTCAAAAACTTTCCTTCAAAAAACACCCGCAAAATTCAAACCACACGTACAATCGACTTCAGTTTTGGACTGTATTTCAAAAAGAGGGCGCTTTTGCCGCGCAGAAATTGACAGGTGACGCAGTGTTGTCAGACTTCAGGTTATTACTACATTTCCGGAATTTAATTGGCTCACCACGTATACTTTGACGCCAGGATGTATCAAGCGGGCCAACTAGATGGAAATATTGAGGTGGTACAATATATGAATAGATAGATAGGTAGATACATATATAGCCGAGGCATAGAACATTGTTAAACAGAAGTATACTAGCTAGCTAAAATTAATTATAAAAGAAATATACAATTACAAAGATTTTTATAAACTACTAAAAATTAATGTGCTTCATAATCATGAAGAACAACAATTTATTTAAATACAACAATTTTCCATATCGTCAACGTTATCAATAAACTTATGTGTAGGAGCAACAATAATATAATACCCTGGAGTACAAAATAATCTAAGTTAACTCTGGAGTAAGTCTATCCTTATCCTCAAAAAAATCATTCAAAGTAAAATGCCTTATATATTATAACTTGAGACGTGGTCATTGTCGTCTAGACCAGTTAGGTGAAAATTAAAGCTTCCGCCTTTTGTTGGGTACTTCGACAAAATTTAAGCAAGGAGGACTCTTTATACTTTTTTAATCTCACTAGCTTTCAATGGTCTTTGCCATCATCATCAGGAGCTGCAATTACATTGATAAAAGTAGCAACAACTGTGTAAAATGAACTTAAATTAACTTACAGTAGTATGTGACGATGTTGCTAAATGTTATTTACGTTAAGGATGAGGGAAACACCCAGTAACATTTAGTAACATCCTCACATACTACTATAAGTTAATTTAAATTCATTTTACACAATTGTTGCTACTTTTATCAATGTAATAGCAGCTCCTGATGATGATGGCAAAGACCATTGAAAGCTAGAGAGATTAAAAAAGTATAAAGAAACCTTCTTGCTTAAATTTTGTCGCAGTACCCAACAAAAGGCGGAAGCTTTAATTTTGTATATATACAGGGTGACTTCGAAGTTGAGTCATTTATTTTAACAGTCAGTAGATCTGATCAAAAGAAATGTTTTCTTCCTTTAACATTTTTCTGGTAAAATTAAAGTAACAAAGTTATAGCCCTTTAGAAGTTTGAGTACCGCCCTGTCTCAATAATAATATTATGTGCTCGTGTTTGGCAACAACGGATATATCGGTTCATCGCATCGGAAACAAAAAAGCGAAAGAATTTGAAACGTTTATCACGATGTTTTTCGTCCTTCGGTAACGCGTGAGTGAATAGTGGTGTTTGTTGAGCGGCTCAAACGAAATAAAAAATGGCACATGTTTACGAAAATGCTGAACTTGTGGACATGATTCTTATTTAGGGGGGGGGCAGTCTTTACAAAATGCTGCCGCAGCATCACGGATTTGTGCGAATCGGTTTCCCAATCGAGTGCAACCAACCCCACGGGTCTTTGTTAATGTAGTACAAAGGGCTCGTGAATCAGGTGACTTGAGACCTCACAGAGGAAGGCATGCCGGTGCTCCAAGACCGCACGATCAAATATAGGTCCGCACTGAAATACTTATCGGGAGGATACTTTATAAAACAAGGTAAAAATTTTTTTTTGATTTTTTTTTATTTTTACACACATATTTTGGTTTATCTTCCTTCTACAATCATTATCTGAAAATTAATGACTCAACTATATATAGTATTCATAGTTAATTGCCTTAACTGTTAGGAGAAACTACCCTTGAACTTCTTTGGGTAGAAGGCAAAGTATTGCAAAAGTACACTCTTATACCTTAAACTCGAGCTTTCGAAGATCTATGTCTTCATCGTCTGGAGCTAGAAACAATTATTGACAATAGGAACAAATAAAAATTAGGAGGAAAAATAGTTATTTACTGGACTGATGTCCTGATGTCCTAATCGAATCTCATCAGTCCAGTTTTTTATTCGTCGACTATGTGTTCCCTTCACTGTTGATTAAAAAAAATTTCAGCAACAATCTCGCCGACTTAGTAAGTAACTATTTTTTCTCCTAATTGTTATTTGTTGCTATTGTCAATAATTGTTTCCAGCTCCAGACGATGAAGACATATATCTTCGAAAGCTCGAGGTTAAGTTATAAGAGTGTACTTTTGCAATACTCCTGCCCAAAGAATTTCAAGGATATATATATATATATATATATATATACATATATACATACATAGAGGTGAAAAATTAAAGCTTCCGCCTTTTGTTGGGTACTTCGACAAAATTTGAGCAAAGAGGACTCTTTATACTTTTTTAATTCTCTCTAGCTTTCAATGGACTTTGCCATCATCATCAGGAGCTGCAATTACAATGATAACAGTAGCAACAAAACTGTAAAATGAATTTAAATTGACTCAACTTACAGTAGTATGTGAGGATGTTGCTAATTGTTGTTTACGTATAGGATGAGGGAAACGTCCAGTAACATGGTGAGAGCTGGATAGATGGTACAATGGTCAAAATTATATAAAATATGACAAGAACAAGTTAAAAACAGATTAAAAATTATTTAAAAAACATTAGAGCATTACATCGTGAAGCCACTTGATGATTGCACAAAATGGTGGTCATGGAATAATGAGTGAGATGAACCCTTTGACAGAAGGCCGAAGGTTGTCAATGTCTGTGTTGAAAGATGGAACGAATTGTGGGTGTGTGTCAATGTGCCAACGTTGCCAAATCACTTCAGATGATGTGATTTTCAGAATGTTATGTAGAGAGAATTAAAAAAGTATAAAGAGTCCTCTTTGCTTAAATTTTGTCGAAGTACCCAACAAAAGGCGGAAGCTTTAATTCTTCACCTAACTGATCTAGACGACAATGACCACGTCTCAAGTTACATACATATATATATATATATATATATAATTAGCAATACTATTTTTAACTTTGATTTCCGGTAAATTACGTAGATTTGAATGAAAACTATTGAAAATTAGACTTTACGCCTCGCCAATGACAGCAGCTGCCGGAACGATGCTAGCTTTCATCCTTGTTGGAATCGTCAGTACGATATAAGACATACCATAAACATTTATCAATACTGTGATTCAATTATTGCTACTTAGGTATCACGGATTAATTCCAAAGGCGACTGAGCAATAAAAATATATGATAATGTATAGCCAGATGATAAATTTTTATTGTATTTTAGTGCAAATACATGTAAATTTCTTAATGTAGGTAAATGTGTCAATAGGATTTTAGCTTTGCAAGAGGAGTAGTTTGAATAAACCGGTAATCTTTCGTAGACACTTGAAAAGACGCAAAAAGTTTAGCAACATTTTACAAGATTTTACGAGAACCGAAACATGTTTATCTTGACCAAAATTATGAATGAGCGTGTGTTTGCTAACAATTCAAGAATATGGACACCAGATAACTATCGCAGAAGCCTAAACATAAACATATGTTAAATACACACATCAAGTTTTAGATCTTTTTTACGGGTTGCATAATATACAGTTGTACGGATTCCAATAAAAATAAACATTATTATTATATTTAAAATAAAATATGAAATAATTGTTATAAATAACATTGCACTTTTCTTCAAAGTGTATGCGGTCATAACGTGCAATGAGATGTAACTACGACCCCCTTCCCACTTGAGTTGGCCCAGAATATGCCTTTATAAACTAAACATGACAAAACTATTTACTTCTAAAACAATTTATTTTCTCGAAAACATTTTAGATACACTCTAGTCGTAAAAAATACATATTTGAAATCACTTAGACCTATAACTAATAGAACATCTGAACAGATAAACAATGTGCGAATAAATGCGCGAAGTTAACAAAGCAACAATTGAAAGATTACCATTGGATAACATCACCTTTAACTTTTATTACGGCTGAAATTCTTTGGGGCATAGTGTTAACCAAGTTTTTGGCGAAAATTTGGTGTAAAACAATCCCATATTTCTTGAAGCTTTTGTCTCAGTTCGGTGATTGTACGAGCAGGATGTTGTAGAACCTGTTTCATCTCGTGCCACAAAGTTTCAATAGGTGACAGATCTGGATTGCTAGAAACCCATTTCAAAAGTGGTACATTATTTTCTTCCATCCATTTTATAGCCTAATTTGAGGTATGGCACGCTGCACCATCTTGCTTAAACACAAAATCTTGCCCGGATGTCAAACATTCTTCCATAACTGGTAAAAGCGATTCTTCTAAAATTGCCAAATATTTGTTTGTATCCACATTTCTATCAATAAAATGAAGTTTTCCTACTCCTTTTGATGACATACTGCCCCAGACCATAATGGATGCTGGAAATTTCACTTTTCTCTTCAGACAGTCAACATGGAATGCTTCATTTTTTTTGCGAATAACTCTACTGCGACTGTCACCAACACAAACTTCGAATCGGGCATCATCTCTCCATTGTATTGCACACCATTGTTCAGGTATCCATTGTCTATGTTCTTTAGTCCATCTAAGCCGATTTTTCTTTTGCAGTCGACTTAATAGTGGTTTTTCTTTGGGCTATAAACAAGTTGTGCAACTTTAGGGTTTTTACTTCACTTTTTTTATAAGAAAACTTACCTTGCAAGTGCTAAATCCCAGTTTGTGGGCCTCTCTATGAGTTGTGGACCTCGAAATTCTTCCAACAGCGTCACTCCACAGGGCACTTAATTGTAAATAATTGGCACGCCTGTTTTTCACAATTATTCTTCTTAATGCTCTTCGGTCGGCATTTGTGATATTACTTTTTTTCGCATATTAATATTAACTGAACCAGTTGCGTTATATCTTCTAACAATATTTCTCACACTGAACCGCGATAAGTCTAACAAAGTTGCAATTTCTGAGTTTGATCTCCCAGAATTAAAAAATTTAATTATCAGTAACCGAATTTTCTCACTAATAACCTTTCCTCTACCCATTTTGATAATCTTGACTACCCAAAACTAGTTTAAACGTATTCTGACAGCTGTGATTAATAAAAACAATTGTCATGGCTTTTACTTTTCACAGCCACCTATGTGTTATAGACTTATTTTGCATTGAAATGAAAATAGGTTGATATGCTGTCAGAATACGTTTCTAACTCCAGTGGATAACATAGAGTTACAACAAATAGTGTGTAATCTGAAAAATAATAGCGCACCCGGAAAAGATGGCTTACACACTAAAACTATCAAGATGATCATGAAGTATATCAGTCACCCTATAACTCACATTATCAACCTCTGTTTCAAATCCTCAGTAATTCCTCGCCAATTTAAAGAAAGCATAGTGACACCAATATTTAAATCTGGAAGTAAAGACAATATGTTCAATTATAGACCTAGTTCTGTTATCAATGTATTTGGGAAGATTTTTGAGAAGTGTTTGAATAACAGACTTTGTTCTTTTCTTGAGAAATATGACACAATATCGAACTGTCAATTTGGGTTCCTCAAAAATTGCAATACAGAGCAATCTCTACAAGAACTTACAGGACAAGTGCTTGAAAATTTTCAAGATGGAAATAAGACTGTTGCAGTTTTCCTAGATCTTCAAAACGCTTTCGATTCAGTATCTCATACAATTTTATTAAAGAAACTAGAAAGTGATGGAGTGCGTAGTGGAGTTCTGAACTTATTTGAGAACTATTTGGCTGATCGATTACAACAAGTTAAGGTAGGGTCAGATTTAAGCAACATTCAAAAGATCAAAAGAGGTGTACCTCAGGGAACGGTTTTGGGACCAACACTGTTCCTCATATACATAAATGAACTACTTCGATGTAATTTCAACTGTAAAATGATATCATATGCAGACGATACTGTTTAAGTTTGCACTGGATGACGCAATACGGAATGCCGAGTTGTCATTAAATAAAGTCAAATGCTGGTTGGATAACAATTTACTTAAACTTAATATCTCTAAAACTAAGTATGTAACGTTTTCTCCAACCAAAGCAGGCATGCCATTACACCACCGAACATTAATTATAAATGATAGTGCTGACACTGTCCAAAGAGTTGAAGTTATTAGATACTTAGGAATCACTATTGACAGTAATTTAAAATGGCAGAGTCATGCCGAGCTTTTGGCATCGAAATTAAGGAGAATTATTCATAAGTTTTTCATTCTTAGGAATATTTTAAGCAGAAAGAGTCTTCTCTCAATATATAACTCGTTTGTGGGGTCTCTACTAACTTACGGGATAAGTGTTTGGGGAGCCGCATACACTAGTACTTTAAAAATACTACAAACCACGCAAAATTATATTGTCAGGACTATTTTTCGTATCCCATGTAGGTCAAGTTACAGATTCGTTTACATTGAAAATGATCTTTTGAATGTTAGAGGTTTATATATGTTTGCTGCTCTAAAATTTGTTCACTCCCGAAACAATGTTCCAACCAGCCACGCTTATGAAACAAGAACTAAAATAAATATAAGTTACACCTATACCAGAGTGAATAAATCTGTTTGCCAAAAATGCATAAAGTTTGATGGTATTAGGTTGTATAATAAATTAGGTACCCCTAGAATATAAAATCCTCTCGAAGTATAGTTTCAAAAAAAGAATTAAGAAGTTCATCTTAAATAACTTTGACATGCTTGCATCGACGGTAGCTTGACTCAACTCAGTAATTTCGTTTCTATCTAATGTTTTTTTTTATTTCTTTTTTTTATATACATTTGCTCATAATATACCTTATAACCATTAGCCATGCATTGAATTTGTATATTGTATGACACACAAGCTTATAGCTTAGGTGTCTATTCTTTTGTAGTAAATTGTAGTACTCTTGTTTCTCTGCTTAACCTTTACGCAAAATGTTTATTGTTTAAACAACATAGTTTGACCTTACTCGAAATATCCCTGTATTATCATATTTCAGATATTCATATTTTATGTACTCTATATTTATACTTCTGAGTGTTTTTAGTATGCTTCTGTACTATTGTTATGAATTTTAGATTTGTTTATGCAGACACGTAATTTAGGATTTGTGACGACAAGATTCAGACATTTACCCTTTACGAAAGTATACAGACTTTTCACAATTCATATACCGTTACTTGCTGGTTCTAGATCTGATTCTAGTATCTTTTCTCAGATTTCTGTTGCAATCTTGGTTATTCAGGGTAGCAAGAGTATACAAGCCCATGTATTTTTGAAGCTTTTTTTTTATTTAAATTGTACTGAAGGTTGTTTTTTTTTAATTTGTAAGTTATATTGTTTTTTTTTTAATTTGAATTTGAATAAACTTTGAAACTTTGAATGCTGTAATTGCAACATGTGTTATAATTGAACGGGGAATTCAAAAATAATTTTTACTTGGCAAAAAACTATTAGCGTACCATTTTTTTCTTAAAAAATATCGATGTTAATAGTCGTACGCACGACACTGTTAAAGCTAAAAATTATTTTTGCATGGACAAAATACGCAACTTTATTAACGTTCACTACGTCATAAATATCAGTGAAACATCTGAAGCGGTTCTTAAAATATTAATTAATTTACATTTTTTTCCTAAAACTTAAACACCCCGAGTCTTTGTAAGGAAACATTTTTGGACCATTACAAACTAACATTAATTTTTTATGTAGATTCACACCCTTAAATATTCGCATATCATTAAGGAACAGTATACAACAACTGACCGAAAAATATTATTTTCTCGTATACCCACAACAAAAAAGATTTACTTGTTAGAAGTGTCTACAGCTAATAGTTTTTGAGATATTATCCAGGGGCTAGTAAGAAATCGAGCCACTTTCCATAGTTTTCTCCTCCCAGCTTGCAGTTAGGCCTGAAGGTCTCCTCATGTTTTGTGAAAGTACATTTTTCTTACTATTCCATTCCACGTCTCTTGGAGCTCATTTAACACCATTTCAGAGACATAAGGAAATGATGAAGGATGAGTAAAGAACGTGAAACACAAATTATAATCAAACACGCGTTACGAGAATAAGAGAATCACTTCGAAACTTAATAGCGTTTGCCAATTTAGATTTGCATATATACTGAAGACTACTGCGTAACAAATACATTATTTATTCATCCTTTACCTTTACCTTGCAATTATTGATGTAAAATCTAACATGTAAACAAATATTACATTTATCCATTCATACGTTTCCAGCAACATATCGATACCATCATTAACAACAGTTAGGTGACATCTCGGCGAAATACCTCACAAATGTTGGAGCTTCCATTGACGATTTTTACAGCGTTTGCTCATAATTGTGACATATGTTAATTTGTTAATTTATTTAGTGACAGTATAAACATCCTCATTAATAACCATTACAATGAAATGCAGAAACGTAATAGAAACAGTGTTCACGTAGTTACATGAAAAGATGAATAAATGTTTGATATAATTGATCCACAGGGAACTTTTTAGAAGATATATGGCTTTAATTAGCATATCATTACATATTCGATTTTTATTATGGATCCTCTTGAATCGTGGGCATAGATTTCATGTTAAGCTGCCAATGTCAGAAAACAGGTTATTTGCCTTACATCTAATAACGGAAGCCAACCAAAAGTAGGGCTACATTCTGTATAAGGATAAGGCATGGGAAAACTTATTGCGTCACTGAATATCCTTTTTGGAGGAAAAATCTTTATATTCTGTCGAAATAAGAAAAAAAAATGTATACATATCTCTACTCAGCTATCCATAATATTTCAGTGACGGTTAAATTTCTAGTTAGCCCCATACAGCTGATTTAGAAAGTCAAACCTTTTCATCATTTTGAATATAAATAATTCGCAGAAAACTAAATCTTGTATGTACGGTGCAATGCGCTTAAAGTTCAAACTGTGACATGTTTGTCTAGAATTCTAGCACATCGACTATATTAGCATAATTACCATTTGATTGCTGTTTTCTATACAATACCCGATAACTATGTCACTATTTTGGCATTTAAATTATATATAAAGTGTTGAAATAATTCAGTGAATCTGTAATTTAGCAAATATTGGAGACATATATTATTATGCTTGGTATTGTTAGTGCAGTCGTATCAAATACTCTAAAAAGTGAACATCAAGACTCATTAACATCTTCTGATGAAAATTGAAATTCTGAAGTTTCGGAATCTTAACAGCAAACCTTTACGTATTTACGACCTGGTCAAATACTCATTTCCTAATTAAATTAATTATCACCTGGACATTGGGACAAGCGCAATGACAAGTTGCTGGTGGTTGATCTTCTACCACAACTTGAGCTTCATCCAAGATAATAATAATAATAATAATAAATGTCTTTATTAGCAACACAACAATAGGGGGAAGTTTAGCCAGTTGGGTACTCTTACACCCAACCCCATTGTATGATTAAATATGTATATACAATTCAAAGTCACATAAATGCAACCTAAAAATTAATATACTAAGTGACATATAAATCTGAACACCCAATTTAAATGGTTTTATTTTAATAAAATTTTGTATAAGTACTTAATGAAGCATAATAAGTAGATGATAAAAATTTCAAAATGATTGCACTGCTTTAAAGCCCTTTGACCTTTAATAATGTGTGGATGCACCCTGATATGCTACGCATTCTCCAACGCGCCTAGGCATGCTTCTGATCAGGTGGTCAATGTCCTCCTGTGGTATCTCATTGCAGGCAACCACCAACTACTCTCTACAACTACCCATCATATCCCACACGTGCTCAATTGGGGATAAGTCGGGAGATCTTGGTGGCCATGGTAACAATGTGACATCATTATGTTGAAAGAAGTCTATTGTGACTCTTGCAACATGTGGTCGGGCATTATCTTGTTGAAAAGTTGGATCTGCCAGGGTGTCAAGATAGGGTAAAAGATGGGGTTCTAGAACTTCGTGGATATAACGCTGCGCGTTCATGTTACCTCTGATGAAGATTAAAGGTGACCTGGAAACATAAGCTATAGCACCCCAAACCATAACTCCAACAGTGTGATGAACATGTCTTTCAACAAAAAACTGTGGATTCCTCCTTTCACCACGTTGCCTTCTAACCCTGGCACGATCATCGTGCATGCCTAAACAAAATCGAGACTCATCACTAAAGACAATACTGTTCCATTCCTGATCCCAGAGTGACCGTTGTCTGCACCACTCAAGGCGATTACGTTGGTGTTCTCGAGTTAAAGGGAAGACCCAGTGTGGCCGGTATGAAAACAAGCCAAAACTTCTCATTCGTCGGTAAACCCTTCGCATGCCAATAGGTCTTCCGTGTTCTGCAAACCATTAATTTGCAATGGACCTGGTAGTGGAGAAACGGTCCCTTAAGGCCAATAATCTTAGGCGGCGATCTTCACGGTCTGTTGTTCTACGGCGGTGTCCAGTGCCCCTTGCTCTTTGCGTACGGCCTTCTCGAAGCCATGCCTGACAACATCTAACCACAGTCTCTACACTTCTTTGCACTCTAACTGCAGTTGCCCGAAAAGAAAGTCCAGCTTCCCGAAGTCCCACTATACAGCCCCTATCAAACTCACTAAGTTGACGAAATCGTACAGGTCTCCGTACTCTAGGCATCGTAACCGATCGTAAAGGATGTCAAGAACCAAAATCCGCCAACGTTGATTCTTTACTGCGGCTGAAATATTCATTTTTAGAGCGTTAGTGAATTAAAAAAAAGCAGTATAAAAACCGGAATGTCCAACTGATAAGGCTGAAAATTTGTTCACTTGTTATTTACAGTAAGATAAATACATTCACCAGCTTTTATTAAAATAAAACCATTTGCACTGGGTGTTCGGATTTATATTTCACTTAGTATATTAATATTTGGTAGGATATTTTCACCGTTTTTGACGACTGTTCATGCATGGCAATTTAGTTTTGTCACTAGTTGTTCATGGCAAGATAAATCGATATCTAAAAAAATCTGAATTCTAATAAACATACTTAGGTGTTTATCTTATTTTGTCACTCAGATAAGCAAAGATCTCATAGAGAAAATGTTAAAACGCCATATTCATTCACCAATTAAAAATCCACTAGTTCTTGAATGACATTTAGCATTGATCAAATGCACATTGCATGTATACGCGATGTACAACAGATAGATATATATCTATATACGACGAATTCAATATTGCTAAATGACGGTTGGGGTCCTAATTATATTTAGCCAACGTTTTAAATGACTGTCGACTGAGGTTGAAGACCGCAAATGATTTAGATTTATTATATCTGCTACGTGGCAGTAAGTACGGTGACAGTTTGCTCTATTTTTTTAATAAATGAGTCATTGCGGAGTCTACGCTTAAGAACTTTGATTGCCTTGAAGCTGTAGAGAGAATCCACTAACGGAACACGTGTGCATGTAACAAGTATTTGTACAGGGTGGCCGATATGTAACTGACTGGTTTGTATCTTGAATAACCTGAGAAAAGGCCCCTCAGGCAGATTGTTCCACAATCTCAACACCTTCTGCAAACCCCAACAGAGTTAGATGGTGCGAGGGTTATCTCGAGACCGTCTGTTAGAGAAGTATCGCCGGTCTGTCCTCTGAAGAGCATCGAATATGGACTATGTAGTCTGGGCCAGTACCATTAATAAAGCTCCCAATCTGACATGAAGATTCAAAACCTGGGTTATCAATTAAAATAATAATAATTCACGTAACATACAAATATAACTAAAATTAACATAGGTATACGTAAATAAACTGAATTTACCCACAGAAGAATAAATTCTTGTGCGTGGGTATTAACTTACATTTTTACATAAATATACATCATATACACACGTATACATAAATGCTTTTAAACGTATGTTTAAACTTAAATTAATACATTAAGAAACGGAAAATCGCCCGGTTTTGACAACTTGAAGTCCGAAACATTTGAATATACTGCTGACATTATTTCAATGCCGTTATGTCACTTAATCAACCGGATTTATATTTCTCATGAAGTCCCAGAAGGGTTCAAAGTAGCTTTAGTTGCACCTGCCCATAAAAAAGGTGATGTAAAAAGTATAAATAACTATAGACCAATATCTGTCATCATAATTATATACTAAGTGACATATAAATCCGAACACCCAGTTTAAATGGTTTTATTTTAATAAAAGTTGGTGAATGTATTTATCTTACTGTAAATAACAAGTGAAAAAATTTTCAGCCTTATCAGTTGGACATTCCGGTTTTTATACTGCTTTTTTTTAATTCACTAACGCTCTAAAAATGAATATTTCAGCCGCAGTAAAGAATCAACGTTGGCGGATTTTGGTTCTTGACATCCTTTACGATCCGTTACGATGCCTAGAGTACGGAGACCTGTACGATTTCGTCAACTTAGTGAGTTTGATAGGGGCCGTATAGTGGGACTTCGGGAAGCTGGACTTTCTTTTCGGGCAATTACAGTTAGAGTGCAAAGAAGTGTAGACACTGTAGTTAGGTGTTGTCAGGCATGGCTTCGAGAAGGCCGTACGCAAAGAGCAAGGGGCACTGGACGCCGCCGTAGAACAACAGACCGTGAAGATCGCCGCCTAAGATTATTGGCCTTAAGGGACCGTTTCTCCACTACCAGGTCCATTGCAAATGAATGGTTTGCAGAACACGGAAGACCTATTGGCATGCGAAGTGTTTACCGACGAATGAGAAGTTTTGGCTTGTTTTCATACCGGCCACACTGGGTCCTCCCTTTAACTCGAGAACACCGACGTAATCGCCTTGAGTGGTACAGACAACGGTCACTCTGGGATCAGGAATGGAACAGTATTGTCTTTAGTGACGAGTCTCGATTTTGTTTAGGCATGCACGATGGTCGTGCCAGGGTTAGAAGGCGACGTGGTGAAAGGAGGAATCCACAGTTTTTTGTTGAAAGACATGTTCATCACACTGTTGGAGTTATGGTTTGGGGTGCTATAGCTTATAGTTCCAGGTCACCTTTAATCTTCATCAGAGGTAACATGAACGCGCAGCGTTATATCCACGAAGTTCTAGAACCCCATCTTTTACCCTATCTTGACACCCTGGCAGATCCAACTTTCCAACAAGATAATGCCCGACCACATGTTGCAAGAGTCACAATAGACTTCTTTCAACATAATGATGTCACATTGTTACCATGGCCACCAAGATCTCCCGACTTATCCCCAATTGAGCACGTGTGGGATATGATGGGTAGGAGATTGCTCAATTTGAAACGTCCTCCTCAGACTCTAGAAGCACTTCGAGAGGAGTTCGTGGTTGCCTGGTATGAGATACCACAGGAGGACATTGACCACCTGATCAGAAGCATGCCTAGGCGCGTTGGAGAATGCGTAGCACATCAGGGTGCATCCACACATTACTAAAGGTCAAAGGGCTTTAAGCAGTGCAATCATTTGAAATTTTTATCATTTACTTATTATGCTTCATTAAGTACTTATACAAAATTTATTAAGTAAACAGGAGTACGAGGCGGACCTTTACAGTTGTTTACAAGCTATCTCTCAAATCGAAAACAAGTAGTGAAGATTAGCGACACATTCAATAATGAAGACAGTTGATTACGGTTTACCTCAGGGTACTGTGTTGGGTCCAATCTTGTTTACAATTTACATAAACAGCATTCTAAGTTCTTCGTCAGTTGGTCAAGTGTTTAACTTTGCAGATGATATGGCAGTCCTGTATGATAATAACACTTGGGAAAATGTAAAAATTAAAGCATAGCGGGATCTTGGAACTATTTTTGATTATTTTGCTCATAAACTGTTAACCATGAGCTATGAGAAAACATTCTTTATGCCTTTTTCTAATACAGTACGTTGTCTACCTTAGTATAAACAACTTTTAATAAATCAAGGTATATCTTTAACATCTGTGAAAGCCTATAAATACTTAAGTGTCAGCATTGATCGCCACTTGAGATGGGATGTTCATATAACTAACATTAAAATTACCTTACGCACTGTTTCTGCATGAATTAATTCAATTCATATACAAACACAAAACATGTTAACTTAAGATTATTTTGTGAAAGTCAAGTATTATGTTTTATTTTACGTTTATTATTGTACTGACGTTAGCATTTGTATTTATTAACGCATTGTATTTTGGGGAAAAATAAACGTATACCACTACTACTTCTACTTAGACGAGAATGCGTCTGGCAATGCGAAGTTCATTTACCGGATTTTTTTCATTAATTGAATAGACTCAGTCAAACCTTGAGTTTCAAGCTTTTTGATACTGGCAGGTAAATAAGAAAAATGAGTGCTAATCATAGCTATCATTATCTACTACACCTTTGACGTCTTCGAAATATTCGCTGTAAAACAGTACAACTTCAATCCACGTTCCCCATCGAGTCACCACTGGTTCGAGAGTTAAAGGTATATTTGACAGTTTTTCTTTGTAGGTCCTGGTGCGAGCAGGTGCCTTTAGAAATACATTTTTTTTGGATGAAATCAGTTAATTCACATTTCCAAATGTGGATCGAACTGGCTCAGCAAGCCGGTGCAATCCGTGAAGGAAGCACGTTACATGGACCGCACTGAGAGTGGTGTCGTGGATCGTCAGTGGTCTCCTTGGCCTTGAAGCGCGGCTGCTTAGGCTGGACGTTCATTGGCTCGAACGTTTCATCTACCAAAATTTTTATTGGCGAAAAAGCGTGAGATCAATAAATTTGTCGAGCTGCAACGTAAAATTTAATTTGTTATCGAGATAACATGCAACGTTATAGCAAAAATATGCACCGTCTCTAGATTTTTGTTGAAACATGATAATATGCAATTTTGCATATACAGTGGACCCCCGATAATCCGGCCCCTGTCTAATCCGGCGCCCCCTGTAATCCGTCTTTGAATATGTATTACATACATACGTATTTGACAATCTTCGCTAATGTAGATCACGCAGGTTTGAACAGGTTATAACTTGTACGCGCCACCGCTATTATACTCGACGCGTAAGCATGGTTTTACTTGGTTTGAATTTGACTACTGGTGACCGGTACGGCCTAGCGTGCGTTCATTGTTTACTATTTATTCATTGTGTATTCGGTATAGTACCTAGTAATGTCATCACAAACTCAGAAGCGAAAGCACAAAACATTGACAATTAAAGAAAAATGTGATATTTTAGACCGCTTAAATCGCAATGAAACTTTCAGTAGTTAAGCAAGTGAATACGGCGTAGGCGGATCTACAATGTATGACATTAAAAGAAACCACGAGAAGATCAAGAAATTCGTGTCAACTACTCACTGCGGGCCAGGCAAGAGATAGACACTCAAGAAAGCGGAACATCCAGAAGTGGAAGAAGCTTTGTACATGTGGTTTTTTCAGGAAAGAAATAGGCATGCACCAATTTCAGTACCCATGTTGGGCTTGAAAACTAAGTTTTTTTATAAGAAAATAACAAAGAAAGATGATTTTGTGGCCAGCAAAGGATGGCTAGAATGTTTTAAAAGTCGTCATTGCATACGTTTAATGACTATTACAGGAGAGAAACTTTCTAACGATGCCACATGCATAGAGCCCTTTAAATTAAGATTTTTGCAAAAGGTGAACGATTTAAGGCCCGTATCATCAGTCGTTCCTACAATTGTAGGGTGCGTTTATGGCCTCCTTGATTGTCATACTCTTTTCTCTCCTTCAAAAATTTCTAGATTACACTCGTCCCGTGTCAGCGTTGGCGCTCTCCTATTGTTAAGATATTTTTTCCTTTCAAATTGTAGGAAATTTCAGGCTGATCAAACATGATAAAACTCAAAAGCAAGCACAATTTGATGCAAATAGATGTTTGTGACATAACCTCAAAATAGAGCGTTGACACGTAGAAGTAGATAACTATGACAATCAAGGAGGCCATAAAGACGCCCTACAATTGTAGGGACAACTGACGATACGGGCCTAAATCTTGACCCGTCACAGGTGTACAATGCAGACAAATCAGGGCTTTTTTGGCGTGTGATGCCTAACAAAGCTTTCGTTTCTTGTAACGAAAAATCGGTACCTGGACGAAAAGTAAGTAAAGAGCGTGTAACCATACTACCATGTGCTAACGCTGCGGGCACACACGCGCTTTAGATGATGGTCATTGGGAAATCTAATAAACCACGGGCATTCAAAAACGTTGATTTACCTGTACACTATTACGGAGAAAAAAGTGCATGGATGACAAAAGACCTTTTCAAAAAGTGGTTTGATGAATGCTTCGTACCTGAAGTTAGAAAATGGTTAAAAGATCATAATTTTCCTCAAAAAGCGTTGTTGCTTCTTGATAACGCTCCCGGTCATCCGTCTAAAGAAGAACTAACAACTGAGGATAAATGCATCACTGGGATGTTTCTTCCGCCAAATTGCACTGCACTGATTCAACCAATGGACCAGAATATCATTCAGTTTGTCAAGCAAGACTATAAGAAAAACCTACTTCTGAGAGCCATATCAAAAGGCCAACCAATAGAAAAAACTTAATTTAATATGAAAGACTTGGTCTTTGCTCTTTGTCAGTCGTTGAATGCGTTACCGTCGTCAACTATTAAATCGTCTTGGATAAAGTTATGGCCAGATATAGTCACCACTCCTAGCAACGTTCCACAAATCAGTGTTACTTCGGAAGTTATAGAACAAGTCGCTACTGAAACTCGGATAAGTCCGGAAGATTTGGAAGTCTGGTGCCGTGGAATGGATAAAGAGGAAAATGTTTTTCATAAAATGTCTGACGAAGAGATTATAAAAGAGGTTTCTAATTATACAAAAAACAATCAGGAAAATAACGACGACGTGATTGCAACTGCTCCACAAGTCACAACACACGACGCAATTAACGCCTTTGAGCCAGGTTTACAATGGGCTGAAGAGAATGGTACATCCTACAACGAACTTTTACTTTTGAGAAGACTGAGGGACAAAGCTCTGATCTCGCGTTATAACAACCTTAAAAAAAATTGATGAATATTTCCAAGCTTCCTAATTTGATAAATTCATTAATGATTTTGATTAATAACACTGGACAACAAATTTTAGTTTTTTAATTGTATCTTGTGGGAAAAGTGCACTTCTTTGTTAATTTGCCTCACTTAGTCTTGGAATTTCTGACGCAGGTATTGAAAAGCTGACCCATCTCTATCTAATGCCTTGACAAAGTTTTTCATTAGGCCCAACTTGATATGCAGTGGTGGTAATAAAATTTTTTTCGAATCTACTAATGGCATATGCTGTACATTTTTTTGACCTGGCTCTAGGAATTGACGAACAGGCCAGTTTTGTCTGGTGTAATGAAGTGCCTTTGCCCGACTGTCCCATTCACACAAAAAACAGCAAAACTTTGTGTTGCCTAGCTGCAGCCCAAGTAAAAGTGCAACAACTTTCAAATCGCCACAAATATGCCATTGGTACTCATCGTATTTTATGCATGTCAATAGGTACTCCATATTGTCATATGATTCTTTCATGTGAACTGCATACCTTACAGGAAGAGATTGTAAATTATTTCCAATATGCAATAACACTGCCTTTAAACTCAATCTTGAACTGTCTATATACAATCTCCATTCTTCTGGGTTATAGTTTATATTTAAAGCCGCCGGTAAGCCGTTAATGTTACTGCAGAAAACCAAGTTATTCTCCATATTGAAAAATGGTTCTAAGTCTTTGTGGCGTTTACGAAAAACACATACCGAAACATCGTCTTCTAACAAGTTCCACTGCTGCAGTCTTGATCCAAGTAACTCTGCCTTACATTTTTAAGTTCTAAATCTCTTACAAGATCATTTAATTCTGACTGTTATTTTGTGCGGTTGGTGGCATGACGTGCTCGGTATAAGATCAGGATCTCTTGACGTTGATGGCATATCTTCTTCCTGACGAATCACTCGATCGCCATGATCTGATTCGTTTTCTGATTCGCAAGTGTAGGATTCTGGGGGTTTTGGAATAGGATTTTCGTCACTGTGAGGCACAGGTCTCATCGCAGATATGTTTGGGTAGTTAATAACCGATTTTTTTTTCTTGGACATACCTGTGGTTTGTCCAACACAAGGTACCATGCAAAAGTAACAATCATTAATATGCTTTGTAGGCTCTCTCCAACTACCATTGGGACAGCAAAGCGCATAGACCGTTTTTTGCCATTTAACCAGCTCCTCAGACTTGAAGCACATGTATTACAGCAGATGTGGGGTGCCCACTGTTTGTCTTGATCACCTAGTTTACAACCGAAATAAAGCTGATATGCCTTTGTTATTAGTAGAGTAATAGACCGTCTCTGAGACGCAAAAGTCACCTCACCACACACGTAACAAAACTGATCTGGATTGTTTACACACTTTCGAGACATCTTGCATGAACGCTGTCAGCCAACTGAGGAAAAAATGGCTAATATAAAACAATATAATGTACACGTATGTATAACGTAACACAATCATGCCGATTACATCATCTTTCCTTGTCGAATATAAAAATGTAGCACGTGCATTCTTGTGAGTATATTAACATTGTCACAGCAGGAACACATATAATTACCGTATCTCTAAAACTTGAACTAATATTGAATAAATAAGTTTCATTCCGGTTTTAGCACATTAAAAATAGTAATATTTTGTTGAGTTTATTTAGGATATTTTTTGGCTGTTGATCAGTGTAATTATTGATTATTTTGGTACATATGTATGTGCATTTATGCTTAATTGTATAATAAAACGTAAGCTCTCTATTGTTATTTAATTTACTAAATTCGACATACATAAATTATGTATGATTTGTACTTCAAAGTACATACATATACATAACATATATAATCTTACCATTGGATATGTAATTTATCGGATTACAAGGTACTCTTTTGTAAAAAATTCCGGACTATAGGGGGTCTTAGGCAGTGCTCTATAATCCGACAAATTCGATAGTCCGTCACTGCCCTGCATACTCTTTGTCTCATTGCCGGAGGACCACTGTAATCCGGTCTCTATTCATCACCTTACTGATAACAGAAAACAGAGCTGTTGTCTTACATCCTTTTTTTGGGACTGTTTGGACATGAGCAAATTTCCAAATCTGTGAGAGAGTGTCGCATTCGTAAGACAACTGAAAGAGACGCAAGAGAGCAAGCACCTAAGTACATTTCTTCAGTACAATAGCTGAATCAAGTCCGGACTAGAAGCTGTGTTGATGTCGAGCGATAAGACCAAGTGCAGTAACATATTCAAACGAGAAAAGCTAACATTCAACAACGATGTATATTTATATGTACGGAGCAATGCACCTTACAATCTAAACATTCTCGATGCAATAAACAACTGCGTTACACCTTTTCGCAGAACTTGAACGTAGATTGCAAGCTTCCTCTGAAACAGTGATTCACGGTGTGACTCCGAAAATTTACTCAATGGCGATGATTCGACGCGAATTTATTTCGCGGCGTCATGTTATCACATTATCAACACTGCAAGTATCAATCACCAAGCAAATATCAAAATAATAACAAACTAAGTTCAACAGACGCAGTCACACAAACGATAAAATCGGCTGAGGTGTTCGCATTTTTTTTTTGAAATCACCGATATAAAGAAAATAGCATTTTATGAAGAAGCAAAACTTCGTTTTTGACTTTCCTGAGGTTCCTGATCATTTCTAGAAAAACTTTTGTCGGGCGTATTGGCGAGTTTGCGGTTATAGGGGTGAGAGAGGGTGCATACCAAGGTTGTCTCAAACTTAAGGTGAGTCTGTTCATCAAAAGAATAATTCATATGCCCGAGAAAAACAAGCAACAACAATAACAAATCCAGACGTACTCTTAACGCTAGTTAATTTAAAGTGTATGAAGAACAAACAACAAATTAACAATCAATAATAAACTCAAAAATTATTTATTAATTTAAGCTTTACAAAGCTTGTTGACAACAAAAATAATCTGACACTGAGACACTGAAATATCATGCCAAATGTCCGCCAACTACATGCCTACTAGATTCTGACACTACATGTAATAAGAAACATTTTTTGAAACCAGCTCCCAACAACATTTTTTTTCTCATAAACTATGCGACGTGTTTTTATTTTATAGGGAACAAAAAATGAAGTAAATAAAAGAATCTTTTATATAAAGAAAAAAATAGAGCCGTTGGGAGAATTGAGAAAAAATTCTGCTATAATTTTTGAAGGGGTGGGGGCAGTTTTCACACTAGTCGAACCCTTCCGAGGTTTTTTGTAAAAGTCAAATATCAGGACATCTATCAAAACACATGTGTTCGAAATCTGGCTATCGGTTCCAAAAATATCTGAAAAAATGTGTTTTATAAAGAAAACGGACAAACGAAGCACTTTTGCATAGAGGAAAAGCTTGTACAATCGTCTTATTTTGACTCTAAAAATACTTCTATGTTCAATGAATATTGGGACACCCTGTACATGTTTCTACCTAACCTTTTTCTCAGACGACATTTTTAAGCCTAAGCTTAGCCCGACTTTCAAGTATAGGAATCAGCCTAACCATCTGAAACTATCTCTGAATCTGACTTGAACAGATCTCATCACATTGCAGGCCACAGAGGATAGTGGAAGAATCGAATGGAAACGGATCTCGAATACGTATTTGCAACGTGAAAATTATGTTTACCTAGGTTCCAAGATCAACAGCAATAACGTTCTTTGATGTTGATTTAGACGAAGAAAATCGATATGAGACATATGACTGTATCCGTTTTCTGCGATTCTATTTTCCCTTCAGTAATTGCAAAATGAAGTGAAAATACAGCGTGTTTTCAAAGTTGAGTCCTTTATTTTAACAGCTTGTAAAACTAGTTAAAAGAAGTTGATATACTAAAAATCACCTATACAGGGTGTTAGGGAAATAATACTCGTAACTTTGAGAGATGATTCCTTGCATTTATTCTAAGCAAAAAGGTTTATTATAACTTATAATAAATATAATAAAATTTAAAAATGTTTGTTATAATAACGATAGGATATGGATTTAATGAATTTGTACAGATTTCTCCAACATAGGTCAACACGTCCATTTCTTCGCTGTCGATAAAGTTATTCGCATTTTCTTCTGGCTCGTTGCACATTTTATACAGGGTGCGTCATCTATTAGTTTTTTTTTCTATTTGAAAAATCAACACGCTTTTTACGTGGTGAGATCGAATTTTTTTATTGATAAATGAAGGTTGGTTTATGCCATTTATATATGAAAAATAACATCGGTCATTTGACCAGCGCGGCTTCGTTTACAGGCCAACATACGAACATCAAAATTTTCAATGACTTTTCCCAGAATAATCGGGTCTATGTCCGCAATTCCAGTCCGAATATTGCGCCTTAGGTCTTGAATTGTCCGGGGACTATTCGCATACACTTTTCCTTTCAAAAATCCCAAAAGAAAATAGTCAAGAGGTGTTTGGCGCGATGTGTGAGCGGTTGCTCCGTCTTGAAGAACCCCGTTGACGGTAATGGCCTTTTCTTCGGCATCTTCAAAGAAGAATGGTCCAACGATGCCACCAGCCAATAATCCGCACCAAACAGTCACTTTTTCAGGATGGAAAGGTTGTTGATGATATTGGTGTGGATTTTTTGACGGACAACTAGAATAATAGGACTCAGTGCATAAGTATACCGAATGCAGATACGTATTATTTGTTGTTAGGTATGGTCGTTTCTTACCATTATTCATAAAAATAGCGAAAATAAAATAAGAGTGTGTAGAGTCAAATTATTCGTAAGAAAATGATCTCTTAGAAACAACTAACTGGCCACCCCCGTTCAATTTGAAAAATCAAGTAAACTGAAAAAATTAGTGTTTGGCACTTTTAGAAAGTATTTAACACTACTGGAAGGCGGTTCGCCTCAAAATCGTGTTTTCCTGTGTTACTTGATCAAAAATAAAGCGATTTACAGCTTGGAATTATAGATAGAAAAATATAAAATTGAAATAAAAGTGACTTTATTTGCCAAATATTGACAAGTGAGGCGTTGTTGAGTTTAGAATGTGATTCTCGATCGAAATAAGTAACTACGTCAAAGCAAGTGAATATGCCAAATCTAAATTCATCTATAATACGCAACCCCCAAATTTAGTTTTCCATTATTCGATAATAAAATACGTTATAGGGGTGAGCCACCTTGGAGAATCATCCGATATATGGTCCTGACTTATGACCTGTTCGATTTCTTCATTTAAACTTCGTAGACTGCTTCTAATGAGCCAGTGTATGGCAACTGACGAGAAAGCTGGGACCTTTCATTCTACCGGGAGATCATCATTTTTACAAGTTTAAGCCATTAGACATGTAATTTTATCTAATAAAAAAATATGTTCGTCGTAGGTGGCTGTGAAAAATAAAAGCCATGACAATTGTTTTTATTAATCACAGCTGTCAGAATACGTTTAAAATAGTTTTGGGTAGTTAAGGTTTTCAAAATGGGTAGAGGAAAGGTTATTAGTGAGAAAATTCAATTCAATTCAATGGACTTTATTGTAACACATACATAATTATGTATCCTTACAAATGGCGAAGTCTGGCCAAAGGCCATTTATAATTAACCATAAATGTCATGTCAATGCTTATTACTACGTTAAAAATAAAATAAAAAACTGAAAAAGAAAAGGAAAAAGAAGAATAATAGTAAAAGAATTAATAAATATGACATAATGCGAACGATTAGAACAAAAAACATAATACGTACGATTCAAAAAGAAGAGCTCAATAAGTAGTTCTTATATTTTTTTTTAGAAAAGTTGCTGATGAAACATTGTTCGAAAGAGTTGATCAATTTCACCGCATTATACGTAAAAGACCGTTGAAAAATGGCTGTCCTATGTTGTGGCATTGTCAGGAGATTAATGTTGCGCGTATTCAAATTGTAAATTAAATTCCTACGAACAAGCTTTTGCATAGGATAAACCGGAACAGAAGTTTTTAATATTTAATTTAATATCAAATGTAACAAAGTTGTATTTGAAAAGATCAGAAATTTTCAACTAATTCATTGAAGATATTGAGTGAGAAACATGATCGTACCTTCTTAAATTGTTTATGTAACGACTACATGAGTTTTGAATTTTTTGCAGTCTGCATTTTGTGATTTCATCCAGACAGGGATAATAAACTATGTTGCAGTAAGCGATTTTACTGAGTATGAGTGACTCGCATAACATTTTCTTAATTTTTCTATTTAAAACAGTTTTACTTGCATATAGAAGCCTGAGTCTAAAATAACTAGACTTACACACATAGCCAACTTGCTCCTGAAATCTGAAATCTTCATCCAAGTACAAACCTAAATTTTTTGCAGAATGGGAAAATATTAGGATACTATTATTTAGTGATAAATTTAACTTTGATTTGAGGAAAGTACGTTTTTTTTGGAGCAAAAAAGTATAGCTGTCGATTTCGATGCGTTTAGACGTAAATTATGTTTTGCAGCATATGTGCATAAGTATTGCAGATCTTGATTGATAAGGTTGTTAGCTACATGGTAGTTGTTCGGACAGAAATTATGATAAACCTGCATATCATCAGCATATGATTGACTAGAACAATGTTGAAGGGTGTTAGAAATGTCAAAAGTGTGTATAAGGAATAAAATAAATAATATGGATCCCTGAGGCACGCCGGGACAAATCGGCCTTTTGTTTGAAAGTTTATTTTGTATGACGACATATTGATGTCGTTCATTTAAATAGCAATCTATCCATTCCAGAACCAAGTCGTCACACCCAATGTATTTACATTTAGAATCAAGCAGCTTATGATTCAGGGTGTCAAAAGCCTTGCTGAAATCCAATAAGACTAATGCAGTTGCTTCTTGCCTATCCGCCGCTGTTAGTACATCGTCACAAAATTCGGTTACTGATAATTAAATTTTTTAATTCTGGGAAATCAAACTCAGAAATTGCAACTTTGTTAGACTTATCGCGGTACAGTGTGAGAAATATTGGTGGAAGATATAACGTAACTGGTCCAGTTAATATTAAGCCACGATATGTGAAAAAAAGTAATATCACAAATGCCGACCGAAGAGCATTAAGAAGAATAATCTGTGGAGTGACGCTGTTGGAAGGAGAATTTCGAGTTCCACAACTCATAGAGAGGCCCACAAACTGGGCTTTAGCACTTGCAAGGTAGGTTTTCTTATAAAAAAAAGAGAAGTAAAAACCCTAAGGTTGCACAACTGGTTAAGAAAAGCCACTATTAACTCCACTGCAAAAGAAAAATCGGCTTAGATGGGCTAAAGAACATAGACAATGGACACCTCAACAATGGTGTGCAATACAATGGAGTGATGAGGCCCGATTCGAAGTTTGTGTTGGAGACAGTCGCAGTAGAGTTATTCGCAAAAAAATGAAGCATTCCATGTTGACTGTCTGAAGAGAAAAGTGAAATTTCCAGCATCCATTATGGTCTGGGGCAGTATGTCATCAAAAGGAGTAGGAAAACTTCATTTTATTGATGGAAATGTGGATACAAACAAATATTTGGCAATTTTAGAAGAATCGCTTTTACCAGTGATGGAAGAATGTTTGACATCCGGCCAAGATTTTGTGTTTCAGCAAGATGGTGCAGAGTGCCATACCTCAAAAAAGTCTATAAAATGGATGGAAGAAAATAATGTACCACTTTTGAAATGGGTTTCTAGCAGTCCAGATATGTCACCTATTGAAACTTCGTGGCACGAGATGAAAAATGTTCTACGACAGCATCCTGCTCGTACAATCACCGAACTGAGACAAAAGCTTCAAGAAATATGGGATTGTTTTACACCAAATTTTTGCCAAAACTTGGTTAACACTATGCCCCAAAGAATCTCAGCCGTAATAAAAAATAAAGGTGATGTTACCCAATGGTAATCTTTCAATTGTTGCTTTGTTAACTTCGCCCATTTATTCGCACATTGTTTATTTCTTCAGATGTTCTATTAGTTATAGGTCTAAGTGATTTCAAATATGTATTTTTTACGACTAGAATATATTTAAAATGTTTTTGAGAAAATAAATTGTTTTAGAAGTAAATAGTTTCGTCATGCTTTGTTTATAAATGCATATTTTGGTACAAATCTTGAAGTGGGAAGGGGCTCGCATATTCTGGTCATTCTATATCTTCAAAACAGAGAACGACAGCATTGTAAAAGGTTAATTATCAAGGTACAAAAATAGATAGATCAAATCTGCGGATATAATAATTATAACAATGCATATCAATGATGTAATGTCATAGTTACTTTTGCATTTTTATCAAGAAGCTAGCGTGATACAATGCAGTTGTACCTTTACTAAGTGCGTGAACGATCTTGTAAACCATTCGCGTTATATGATTGAAATCTAGTGTCAGATATCATTTTTCACGATCAAGTTGATTAACACGAATCAGGTGAAATATAGATAGATAATATTTACTGATACAATCGCACTTCTGCGTACATTTTGTTTATCCAGTTTAATGGTAAGTAAAAATCTTACAGGATTTGACATTACATCTTTGCAGACTGGCCTTTTCCATTTACTAGCCGTATAAATATTTTTTAAATCCAGCTTATAAAGTTTTTTCGGGTGCTGTATCACGAAAATTTGTGCAGAAATCATTTGTGTCTATCTAAATCTGTATCTGTATCGCGAAAACTCAATGTTAGATACGATAAGCTGCACTCCTAGGAAATCGTTGGTAATGCAACTTATTCACTTTTCCAAAAACTGTAGGGGGAGTCCGGGAGAGTATACCCACCTTCCACTAAAATGCTTTTAAGTCTTTACACGCTTACAAATCTTCATTTCCGATAAATTATATCTTAGAACGCATTATTTAGCTACATTTTTTCTCAAGAAAGCTTAATGTAGCATTAAGAGTTTACGAGTTATCAACGATTTCTGCCAAGGTGACATTCGGCTAATATCTCCCGCATGGGTGGGAGACTTGACCCCTCGAGTAGGGAGCCTTTACCCTCCACTTTAGGATTAGGCAAAATAATCATTACACATTGTAAATCTATAAATTTAATTAAAAAAATATGGCACATAGTATTACCTGAACCTACTCCATCTTTCACATAACTAGGTAACAAACCTTATAAGTAGTTAAAGCTTAAAAGTAGGTAATACAAATTATTTTTTGGTATGGAATCTTGTACGTTGTCGGCAAAATAAAAATTAGAGTTATTCTCAAAATTAAGAACAAAAATAAAATAATACATAACAAGATAACAAAATCTACTTATAAAATAGTCTAAAATACTCTCCATCAGAAACAGGAAGTCAACCTTATAAGTAGTTTAAACTTAAAAACCTTGTATGTTGTCAGTAAAACAAAAATTAAAATAACTCTCAAAATTAAGAGCAAAGATAATAACAACCTTCATCAGTCTTACTTTTTTAATTGGAGCAATTGGGACAAATAAACTGCTCCTTATCGTCTTTGGATAGTCCAACACACATTTCATGGACATATTTGCCACAAACAGCACAAAGTCTCATGTCCATAACTTTGTCTTCCCCACAGATGAAACAAAACCAATTATCAGTAACATCTGGTACTTCATCCCAGGGACTATCAGAACTATCATCATACTTGGGTTCTTCGTCAAGGTCTGTCAGAACTATCATCATACTTGGGTTCTTCGTCAAGGTCTGTCTCACTGTCACTTGACTGTAAAACTTGTCTTTTTACTGTCTTTTTCTTTGCTTTGCCTGTTTGCCTTTTCGTAGTTATTTTAATTTTCTTATTTTTCGGTGCATACTTATCATCTTGGTCTAGTTTTTCTGGCGTTTTGTTAAAATTTTAGTTTTTCCGGGCTGTCTACCACGACGAAGACTTTTCTAGAAGTAGCTTTTGGAAATGGTCGAATTGTTTGTGGTAAAACTATTTTTGGTGTGTGTCCGGAATCAGAATCTACCGTTGTCATATCCAGAACATTAGATGTAGAAGCTATCTCTGCTGATTGTCTTGGTATTGTATTTGCTTGCTCGGATTCTTCCGCAGTCAAAATTGATGGTGAATTGATTCTAGGAGCTGCAGTTTCATTCGTGAATACTGATGCTGATGTTGAAGGCTCTGACTGAGGTACAGTAGATGTTGAAGGTAATGCGACCGTGGTTGAATCTGATGGTACTTTTGCAGCGACCGAGGGTGAAGTAATCGAAGAAACATCTTGCTTTTGGAGCTCACTAGTCATTTCTCTATCTGTTACCGCAGATCATAAAAAGTCGTCATCTGTAAAGATGTCCGGGTTATAGGGGTGTATCCCAGTTGATCGAAATCCACTCAAAATATTGGATAGACTAAAAGCCTGCGACATGATTGTGTTTACAAATCCAGGTATATTGTAGATCGTAACAGTTCGTCCTGGGTTACTGATCATCCAGTTATTCATGGCTGAATTATATCTAGTCTTGAAAGATGAATAGACGGAAACATCTAATGGCTGTAGCTTTCTGCTGCAGTGGGGGGGTATAGTCAGCAAAGTGACTCCATTTGATTTTGCATATTTAACGACTTCAACACTGATATGACTTTCGTGGTTGTCGAGGATAAGCAGGACTCGGTTATTAAGAGATGCGTTCGAATATTTCACAAAATGCTCCATGAATTTTACGAAACTCTTGGTTGTCATCCATCCACTAGGATAGGAGTCACCATGTGAGCCTGGAGGCCCACCAGCTACAAAGCATTCGTTGTATCTAACCCTAGGGAAAATGAAAAATGGAGGAAGAACATTTCCCAGAGCGTTCACAGCGATGCAAACGGTCACAAGGCTGCCGCGTTCAGCTGAAGTAACTTGTCCTACTTGACGCATATGCTTGCTCGCTATTACTTTGGGACACTCTTGTACAGTCGTACACCCTGTTTCATCACAGTTATAGATGTTATGTGCTTCAAATTGGTATTTTTCTCTAACTTCTTTGAGGTTCTCGAAGAAATCAGTAACGTTTTTTCTATTGAAGCTGGTTGATCTGGATAAACTGGTGGCTTCTGGGGTTCTCAAACTTAGTTCAGGGTTTCTTGTCATAAATCCCCGGAACCAATCTTTTCCTGCGCAGTTGTTGGAAGTCCAACAATCTGGAACCTTTTTGGAATTCATTGTTGCATATTCATATGCTAGCTGCATAGTCGCCTGTCTGGTTAATCCATAATTCATTTTGCTGCAAGCTATTCAACAAGCGCCTTCTCTTCTTCGATTGTAAATATCATAGATGTTTTAAACTGGCTTCCTTGTTCACTTATTTTAGTCAATTTAGACCTGTCTCTTAAATAATTTCTTAAGGTATTTCTGTCAATTCCATATTCCAAAGCAACACCTCGGATAGACTTTCCTTGATCAATGTCACCTAAAGCATTTTTTATTACTGACAGATCTAAATTGCTTCTCTTTCTAGTTGTTTGTTTTTTTCTATAGTTGAAGGGCATTCTCTGAAATAAAATGAATAAAATTTATTGCGGGAGAAACGACCCTGACAGAGAGGGAGAGATTACTCTGGGTAAAGTCTCCTCCCAACGCCAGGGTAATGTCTCCCACTCCACGCCATACTACCAGTTATTAAATTTAAAAAAACGCTATGACACTTGAATAAAAGCTGGCTGTCGTAAATATGACTAGAATAATTACACTTACGGTGTATATAAGTGGCGTGCTGGAATCTATCCACAGTAAAGAACAGAGATCAAATGTCGAAAACTGAATAAACTCACTTTCCAGGTACGAAAACGTGTTGCCACTTCTTACTTCCAAACCAAACTGCCGATTGTAACGGCGCTACGTGAGCGGGGTGGGAGGTGCCTATGACGTCTGAGAAGTGTGGCAATGTCGTAACATCTCGTGCCACAAATATTCTATGAGCAGCGGCTATTGTCTCCCACCTGCTAGACTCTCCCGGACTCCCCCTACATATTGACTACCAAAAAAAATATTGATGATAATATTAAAAATGCCGCTGAAATATAAAGGGTTGTCCAATAGGGATGCAGGAAAGTAAACGTCAATTTGACATAGACGCCATCTTTGTTTTCTGTCACCGACATGTCATTTTGTTAGTTGAATGTTTACCATTGATCGCTGTGGAGTCGTATTCGATTGAAGACCGCATTAAAGTTATTCAAGAGCACTACAAAAATGGTGCAAAAACAAAAAACACGTTTCGCGCGCTTAGTGAACATTTCGGTCGCAACAACCGCCCAAACGAAACAACGATCCGTCGTCTGGTGCGTAAATTCGAGGCAACAGGTTCTGTGGCAAATCTGCCAGGCTCTGGTCGGTCAAGGAGCGTTCGCACACCGGAAAATATTGCTGTTGTTAAGGAGAGTGTGAGAGACGATCCGAAACAATCAACAACGCGTCGATCCCAAGAATTGGGCATTTCGAGAACCAGTTTGCTCCGCATTCTCCACAAGGATTTGAATGTACACGCCTAAAAGATCCAATTGACGCAAGAGCTGCGTCGGGCCGACCATTTTTCGCGCCGAACCTTCTCAGATTGGCTCCTTGAACACCGCCAAATTGATGCCAATTTTTCATCAAAAATCATGTTCAGCGACGAAGCGCATTTCACTTTGAATGGGACGGTAAACAAGCAAAACTGCCGCATCTGGGCGAACGAAAATCTCCGTGAGTATCAAGAGCAGCCGATGCATCCTCGAAAAGTGACTGTGTGGTGTGCATTATGGTCAAAAGGCATCATCGGACCTTACTTTTTCGAAAATGCGGCCGGGGACGCCGTTACCGTCAATTCTGAGCGATATCACGTGATGATAGAGGACTATTTTTTGCCGCAACTTGAAGGAATCAATATGGACGACGTTTATTTCCAACAAGACGGTGCAACATGCCACACAACCAACGTCAATATCCATCGATTGCAGTCCTTCTTCGGTGATCGCGTGATTTCGCGCAGAGGAAATGTGCCATGGCCACCAAGATCGTGCGATTTGACTCCCTTGGACTTCTTTTTATGGGGATATTTGAAAAGCAAAGTCTACGTCAACAAACCACCCTCCAAGAACTCAAAAACAACATCATTGCCGAGATAAATGCCATAGAACCGACCATGTTGCAAAATGTCATTGAAAATTTCGACCATCGCGTGGACGTCTGTAAATCCAGTCGTGGTGAACATTTGAGCGATATTATTTTTCATACATAAATGAAATGAACCTTCAAAATAAAGTACCCAACTTGATTTGAATATCAATCTTTCTTGTTTTAATATGCGTTTACTTTCCTGCATCCGTTTTGGAAAACCCATTTTTCTTAAAATTATATGTTTCCATCAATAACAAATGAAAAAAATCAAATACAGCATCAACTTGAAGAAATTATATTTTCTGGGTGTAACAATTTCATATTTGAAATATGGGATGGCACCATGTTCGTCTAGCCAGTGAGACCATATGTATTTAAAAGTGTTATTTCGGTCTCAATGGTGACATCCATCAGTAACAACACTTCTACTATCATTGAGTGTATTATCTGGAGATTACGTTCAAATTGTACATCCATTTTCAACCATTTCAACTCTTTGGTCTTAGAGGAGACATTCTTTGGATTCTACACCGATTCATCGAGTCAAGGCAAGGATAATATAAAATTAAAGCATAGTTAAGGCTGGACATTACCAAACTTTCAACCAGCTTTTTACACGTTTTAAAGTTCAAAGTGAATCTATTAGCATATAGCATTAATTTGATGTAGTAGCTATTCGATACATGAGTAACATTTTTGTCAAATCTTAAACTAGAGTCGAAGATGACATCAAGATTTTTTACACGTTCCACAATAGGAATGAGCTCATAGTTGATGGTCAATGCAATCCTGTCTCTTACTTTATTATAAATGACAAACGAGCATGCAAGTATACTTTATCTGAAGTCACTTGAAATAGCATAAAAACTTTTGGTCGGCGCGTCCTTTGTAATTTCATGACGTATCATAGGCCTGCGGTCCTCGCCTTCGGAGCTGTCGCTAGAGTCATCTTGTAGAGGAATTACAACGGGATTTACAGGAGGCAAAACACAATATTCATTTCTTTTTCAATAATATGCCTAGAACACTGCTTCCATAGGTCTGTGGCAGCAATATGAGATACTGCATCTCTTATTGTGGCCAATAGCGATTCACTTAATTGAGGGGTCTGATTATGTTTTCTTACTTTTTTTTAAAGCAGCCCAGACCAACTCAATCGGGTTAAAAATGCAGTAATAGGGAGGTAGACGTAATACTTCATGGCCATTTTGCTGAGGCAGATTGTCAACAACATACTCTTTTTCAAATTTTTGTCTTTTAATAAGATCCAATAATATGGCTTTGGTTGATTTTTGTGGTATTTCCATTCCTTATCCTTCATAAAATCAATAATGTCTTGTTTTTTTGTGCCTGTATTCGGAATTTTGTTTTTCTGTCGGGAATGGTATGGCGCATTGTCCATAATAATCACTGAATTTGGGGAAATGTTTGGTATTAACTGCTGCTCTATCCACTTTTCAAATAAGTCGGAGGTCATGTCCTCATGATAGTCGGCACATGATTCTTTGATATTTTTGGAAGATAACAGCAAGGCATTAGGTATAAATCCATTTTCACTGCCAGCATGGAGAATAATGATTCGTTTTCCACGGTTGCATGGTGCATTTAAAATGCACTTGTTGCTGTCGTCAACCCAGCCGTACTGCACAACATCATGGGTATCATACCACGTTTCATCCAGGTAAATCAGATTTCTTTTCTGCTCTCTATAGATTTTAACTTTGTGCAAAAATTCTTGGCGCAATTCAACGATTCGAGACGACTCCATAATCACCATTCTTTTATCTAATTTTTTGTATTGAAAACCACACAGTTTTACAATACAGTGCAGTGAGTCTAAGCATTTGTAATTATAAAAATCTTCAGGATAATCTTTTAATTTATCCCGTATCATTTCCAACGTGGGCACCAAATTTTCTTTATAAAATCCGTATATTATACGACGAATATCTTCCTGAAAACCCACGTCTATTCTTTTTAATTTTTGCCCTATGCGCTTTCTGTGGAAGGAATGGTTGACTACATCTCCCCTTTTTATAACCCGATAAATGGTAGACCGACTGATTTTTGTCAGGATACAAATTCTGTTTAAAATTTGATTTTGCGAGGAATCTGGATTTTCGTTTTTTCAGACAATCATACATATTTAGGATTACTCTTTGGGTCTGTTCCTCTAAATCTTTATGAAAGAATTCTTCCTGCACAGGTTCATCAACCATCTCCTCGTGGCTTGGAGCATTTTCCCAAGGTCTCCAAAGAGCCATATTTAGGACACACAAGAACAATCAACACAACAATTAAATCAACAAGTAAACAGAGTATTCAAAAGTCAAAAACACACAAACTAATAAAATCTATGAAAAAACATGGACAGACTAAAGAAAACTCGTTTATTCACCGCTACACGGCACTGGCTAAACTGTTTCAATTTTCAGTAGCCACCTGCACTTATTCGGAGCTCTGAAATACACGCTTTCTCATTGGCTATGTCCACGCATAGGCGTGCTTTACTCCACGTGGACCGGTGAAACTGCCTTTGATCTTATACGAGGGATATTTGCTGCGAAATTTGGCGATTTTTGCAGCAACAGAGCGTGTTAAATATAGATATATAAAACGCACCCGGTATTTCACAGTGTTTCAAGTGACTTCAGATAAAGTATACTCTAATCCGTTATCAACATGCGACTCTGACAAAAATCAGTTACATTGACAAGATCGTAATTTACTTAATATGTCACTTCATCCAGATGAGACAAGTCAAAATTAAACGAAAGTTGCGTATCATCCGCATAAGTTTGTATAGCACACTGCTCGTTACATCAAAGTATATATCAAACACAGCAAAGGACCTAAAACTGGCCCCTGAGGGACACCGGAAGAAATGGCCACAGAAGATGAGACACCTCTAACTATCTTCACGTTTTGTTTACGATTAGTTAAGTAAATTTTAAAAAATCTAAGAGGAATGCCAGTATGTCCAATGTACTTTAATTTAACAAAATTTTGTGGTTAGCCCCGTGTCGAATGCCTTAGAGAAGTCAATCATTACTTAAACTATATTAATATGTATAAACTATATTAATATGTATACATATTATTAAAGATATTGTCTGTCAAATGAAGTAGTTAAGAAGTATCTCTAAGTATTCAATTAGTTGAAGATAAACAACCTTTTCTAATATCTTTAGAAAGAATCATAGTATGCTGACAGGTTGTAAGCGATCAAGAGTCACTGGATTTTTTATTTAGGCTAGAGGAAGTATTTTGCTTCTTTCCAGACATCAGGTAAACTCTGAACAGAACGAAATTTGTTAAAAATTGTTTGAACAACTCGTTACGCAATTTTGGATCTGGAAACATGTGGATTAGGAAAAACGGGTCCATTTTGAATAAGCAAAAAACCTGAGCGGATGCAAAGATATTTCGTGAACTAGCATTTCCGGTGTTGCGACATAAATAACTGTCATTGAGAAAACACGAATAATATCATTAATAAATTGCTATTTTACTTTTTCCCTAAATAAATTAATAATTCGCAATCTTTACGGGGCAACGATGAACCTTCATACAGTATTTCATAGCTATGATTTGAGGAACACTTAATCGCTCAAATACCCGGAACCAGCGGATTCAAGGAAACTATTCAGATAAAAGTGATTCTGCGACATAATTACGATTCTAGATAAGAAATTTCAGGGACTGCGCTTAGCTAAAGTGTATCTTATCACGGTAATCTTGTACCAGTAACAGTGATTTGACATACATGAGTGACAGATTTCGGAGGTACGTTTATGCTTTGGAACGATTTAAAAAGGTTTAGTTGTGGACGCCTTGTAAACGAAACGGGTTGAAAATTCAGCTTTTGTTATGCTAATATTTTATGTTAAGTTCGAGTTCATAAAGGTTTGAAATGTATTTGTTGGTTGGCATGTTTCAGTGATCTAATTTTTATTTTATCCTCCACTGGTATGTCTTGTATGTATAAGTTTTCTGGCGTATTCAATGTCAATGAACAATAACTATCTATCTATAAATGCAGTAGGACTGAAGACTGGCACCATTTAAAAGAGGACCATCTGTGCATATTCTCATCTTCCAAGCAATTGTGGTGAATCAATTGGTGGTCTACTAATTTCTTTCTCTCTCTTTTCTTCTAAGCTTCTTGTGTCGACTTGTTTGCAACTTTCTGTTCACTTCAAGGTGTACAGAAAACATTTATATCTGGCATATTTCACTTATAATTTTCGTGTACTTAAGTTTTCTAAATATATAGTTACATAATGATATGCCGTCATTAATGACATTTATATATATATATATATATATATATATATATAACTTGAGACGTGGTCATTGTCGTCTAGACCAGTTAGGTGAAAAATTAAAGCTTCCGCCTTTTGTTGGGTACTGCGACAAAATTTAAGCAAAGAGGACTCTTTATACTTTTTTTAATTCTCTCTAGCTTTCAATGGACTTTGCCATCCTCATCAGGAGCTGCAATTACAATGATAACAGTAGCAACAAAAGTGTAAAATGAATTTAAATTGAATCAACTTACAGTAGTACGTGAGGATGTTGCTAATTGTTGTTTTCGTATAGTATGAGGGAAACGTCCAGTAACATGGTGAGAGCTGGATACATGGTACAATGGTTAAAATTATATAAAATATGACAAGACAAGTTGTGATGTTTATTTGTGTAAATTCATCGAAGAACTTCTAACCAAGAATTCAAACATTCTCTTAACTGGTGATTTCAACTTACGTGACATCAGCTGGCCCATGACAACATTACCAGAATGCAACTCTCCTTCTGCCCCTTATATTGATTTAATGCGTAAGTCGAACATCCTCCAACTCGTAGATCATCCGACGAGATTCAGAGAAGGCCATACTCCCAGAACTCTCGACCTGATATTTGTAAATGATCCTGACTTTGTTTCCAGTCTAGACTACCTACCTCCTTTTGGCAAGTCGGATCACTGTACCTTATTGACCTCACTTCAATTCTATGTACAAACTCCATCACGTAGACATTTCAAAACTGTGAAGCTATTAAACTATAGTGCTCTCAATCGAGCATTGTCTGAAATAAACTGGTCCAACCTGCTTGCACAACGTAGCACTGAAGATATGTGGGATATATTCTCTCGTAGAATCCAACTGGAAGTCACTATTCATACGACCACAAAGAAGATATTCAGTCACCCAAGAAAGCCTTGGATTAACCATAACCTCTCAAGGATGTTGAGGCATAAAAAAGCGTTATGGCAAAGATTCCAAAGAAGTAGACTACAACAGGATTATGTATCTCATCGATCTTTCTCTAACATCTTTTCGAAGAACTTGAAAAACGCCAAGCGCAATTATGAGCAAAATCTTGTATCATTGAAAGATAAGAAGAAGTTGTTTAGATACTTGAGATCCACCCTGAACTCTAAGGTTTCTTCCCCACAAATCCGTGATCCCAATGGCCACCTACATACTGATGCCGAAAAATCTGCCAATCTTCTTGCCGATGCTTTCAGTGAAGACTTTGTGAATGAACCTGATGGTGATGGTACTCTTCCGAACTTATCCAGCCCTCATAGATGCCTAGCGACCATCTGTAGCATAGATTTTTATCCTCAGGACATTGAGAGGCACCTTACTAAACTGAAAACTTGTTCGTCCCCTGGAAAGGATGGGATTACTTCTGCCGTTATGAAGTCCTGTGCCTCAGCTCTCGCATACCCCCTGTGCATTATATTCAACTCCTCGATTCAAAATCACATCCTTCCTTCCTGTTGGCGTACTGCATCTGTGACACCTATATACAAAAAAGGAGATAAAACATCTGCGAAAAACTACCGTCCTATCAGTCTTGTGCCTATAGCTGCGAAAATAGCCGAAAAGATCGTCCAGGAACAACTTATGACATTTGCGTTCAAGAACAACCTGCTGCCTAGCAACCAACATGGTTTATTCCTGGTAGATCAATTATCACCAACATGTTACACTGCATTGACAATTGGACCAGATCTTTAGACGCAAATGAACCGGTCGACGTGGTTTTTCTGGATTTTTCCAGAGCTTTCGATCGAGTTCCGCATAAAAGGCTCCTGCACAAGCTTGAACATCTCGGAATCAGGGGAAATTTTTTGTTATGGATTGAAGCTTTTTTGTTAGACAGATCTTTCTCCGTCCGTGTTGGAGACGCCTATTCTTCTAGTCATCGTGTTACTAGTGGAGTTCCACAAGGATCTGTTCTAGGGCCAATACTTTTTCTTCTTTATACAAGCGACCTTCCCACCCGACATTATTCTATGTGTTCCATCTATGCAGATGATACTAAAGTCTATAACACTGTCATGAACTCATCTGTGCTTCAAGAAGACCTCAAGCTGATCAGAAAGTGGTCAGAACTCTGGCTCCTGCCTTTAAATCTATCGAAATGCTACGTTCTCCACCTGGGAAAGAATAATCCTAACTTAACATATAAGATTGGCAAACATACCTTAGAGTCTGTTCTTCATCACACAGATCTTGGTCTGACAGTTAATGGCCGGCTCACCTGGTCGGAGCACATTCAGAACATAACCTCTAAGGCAAAGCGGTTGCTATATATGATGGAAAGGTCATTTAGCGGTTGCACCGTTAGTACCTCCTCCTTTTTATACACAACTTTCGTACGACCCCTACTGGAGTTTGCTGGTCCGGTATGGGATTCAAACCTTGTTCGCGATAGCAGCTTATTAGAGGCCGTTCAGCGTCGTGCAACACGTATGCCATATGGCACACGTAGGCCAAGTTATGAAGACCGCCTCGAGCTATATAACCTGCCTGCTTTTGCTGATAGAAGAGTACGAGGAGATCTCATCATCACTTTCAGAGCACTGCATAATTTGTTTGGTGTGGACATGTCGCATCTGTTTCGTCTGGCAACGAACAGTCTCAGAGGCCATAACTTCAAATTGCAGAAGGAAGCTTTTAGAACCTCTACTCGTCAGCGCTTCATCTCAAACCGTGTCTTCGATGCATGGAACAGTCTTCCATCTTATGTAGTGAACTCGGAATCCGTCAACAGTTTCAAAAACAATTACGATAGACACCGCAGTGCTTAACATATTGTTCCCATTCTGTATATGTCTACTTCAGTAGTGCTAAGATTGTCAAATTGTTATATTTCTTTTGTCTGTACACTATTATCTATTTTTGTGTTTGAGTTTATAGTACTTGTACTCACCTCAAATTTGTTGTTTAATAATGATAATAATAATAAACAGTTAAAGACAGATTAAAAATTATTTAGAAAACATTAGAGCATTACGTCGTGAAGCCACTTGATGATTGCACAAAATGGTGGTCATGGAATAATGAGTGAGATGAACCTTTGACAGAAGGCCGAAGGTTGTCAATGTCTGTGTTGAAAGATGGAACGAATTGTGGGCGTGTGCCAAAACGTTGCCAGATCACTTCAGATGATGTGATTTTCAGAATGTTATGTAAGAAATTGTTCAACCGACCAGAGGCAATTGAATAAACTATATTTTAATTGATGGGAATTTTAAATTAATAATTATTAATAAATCGTGAGAAGAGAATTATTAGATTTTGAGTGGAATGAAATTTGTTGGTGGAATGTCCCACATTTTCATGAATAACAACTGTATCAACAAAAAGACAGATATTAAACAACTGACTGTCATTTACTCATATTTGCTAAACTGCGACAAATTGGAGAAATTACATATCTCCCCAAATTTCGACTTTTCACAACCATAAATATAATCTGTGTTTTGGCCGATTCCACCAACAAATTTCATTCCACTCAAAATCTAATAATTCTCTTCTCACGATTTATTAATAATTATTAATTTAAAATTCCCATCAATTAAAATATAGTTATTGAACTGCCTCTGGTCGGTTTAACAATTTCTTACATAACATTCTGAAAATCACATCATCTGAAGTGATTTGGCAACGTTTTGGCACACGCCCACAATTCGTTCCATCTTTCAACACAGACATTGACAACCTTCGGCCTTCTGTCAAAGGTTCATCTCACTCATTATTCCATGACCACCATTTTGTGCAATCATCAAGTGGCTTCACGACGTAATGCTCTAATGTTTTCTAAATAATTTTTAATCTGTCTTTAACTTGTCTTGTCATATTTTATATAGTTTTAACCATTGTACCATGTATCCAGCTCTCACCATGTTACTGGACGTTTTTCTCATACTATACGAAAACAACAATTAGCAACATCCTCACAAACTACTGTAAGTTGATTCAATTTAAATTCATTTTACACTTTTGTTGCTACTGTTATCATTGTAATTGCAGCTCCTGATGATGATGGCAAAGTCCATTGAAAGCTAGAGAGAATTAAAAAAAAGTATAAGGAGTCCTCTTTGCTTAAATTTTGTCGAAGTACCCAACAAAAGGCGGAAGCTTTAATTTTTCACCTATATATATATATATATATAACTTGAGACACCTATACAGGGTGTCCGCAAAGTTGGGGTTTTCCTTTTCAGAAACAACTACCCTTGAAATAACAAAGGTAATGTGTAGTGAAACGAGGGCGACCAAGTAAAAGAAAATAAAGGAAAAAGTACTCACTCTCCAGTTGACGAGAAGGGCTAAGTACGTCTCTGCCCGAAATCATACCGCTCCAACAGAAAATGAAATCAGCTGATGCGCTACCGAGCAGACGCAAACAAGGAAGGCAAAATGTTGCGCAAAAAGTCTAGGTATTGCATCCCGTCCAATCGATTTGGGAGAATAAATTTTCCAATGACTCCGGATTATTGTCGTGTTGATGCAACAACCACTCACAAAACCGCACTCTTGCTGGAAAATCGTCAGGTTGAAGGGCTTGTACACGTTGGACGTGAAACGGATACAGCCCCTCTTCACGCAGCGTTTGCCACACTTTAGTTTTTGATACTTGCACTTCTCTAGCCACGTCTCTAGCGCTTGTTGTTTTTTGAAACGCAATCGATTATACGGGTTCGTTTACCTCTACACGCGTGACCGTAACCGTCGGTTGAAGGTTGCATACTAACCTGACACACTGACCCCGACCCAGTTCTGCCGTCGGTTTGAGACCTTGTACCAGTCGGGGATATCCCGGCGGGTCGCGGCTACAGGACGGTATTCAGATATTTTTGATGTTGCAGAGCCCTTTATCTCGGTTCCCTTAAGACATTGGTGTATATGGTACTAAGGAAAATTGCTTATGTTTTCAAGATCTACACGTCGTGTAAAGGAAAACCCCAACTTTGCGGACACCCTGTATATACTCGTATAGAGCGGAACTCTGCAAAGAAGCGGTATGCGGTCATTTTTACCATCTTAATGTAAAAAGTTTGTTAAGTTATTGTTTGTTACTTACCGTTCCTTATATTTTAAAAATGATTAATAAATGTGCTTCCATTGAATTGAATTTTCTTACAGTTTTTCGACATGGTTTTTTATTTCCTTAAATACGGAATAATTTGAAGAGATACCAAGAGACAAAAAAGTTGTACTTTCATCTAGCTAATTGGATAAAAAAAATATATATATATATACAGGGTGGCGCTTCGAAAACGAAACAGACGCATTTACTGGCAGCTCAGTTCTTTTTGGAAAAACGCTCGGACCCGTCGAGTTTGTTTTCGAGCGGGACACAAGTTTGGCAAAAAATCGCGTTAACACGTGCAGCCCCCTGGGCGGGGGTGACACCAACCCTAAAATCTTAAATGGAAAGGGGGGTCGAGTGATACCTTATTTTAAAGGTCTTTCAATTCCCTTTATAATGATGTAAAATACATGAGCTTCAGTTCAATAGTTTTGAAGATTTATTGATTTAAAGCTTAAAGTAGACTTTAATAGGTATATCAAATTAGTTTGTACTACTACTTAATAAGTAAATGCTTTTCTTCACTACGCCCATGGTTTGTTTATCATTTTGTTGTTGAAAATAGCTATTGGAGGGTTTTTTGTGGCAAAAAAGTTATTTCTTGAAGAAAGATACATACAAGTTATTTTAGCAACAAAGTTTGGTCAAATCAATCGCAAACTATGTACTAAATTCCTATTTAAAATAAGTACGAGATATTTCCTTATATATATATATATATATATATATACTTTTTTAAGTCATTAGCGTGCATTTTTTGCCAATATTATTATTGAGGCTGTCCCCTGAGACGTCTCTGGAATAATTATTCATATATTGTGATCACTTAAATTGATATCAACGGTCAGAAATAGAGAACTGTAAGTTTCGAGTCAGAGTCCAGTCAGACATTGGAATTTTTTTAAACTTTGACAGCCTGAAACTTGAAAAATCCATATGTTTATATAAACTTTTCTATTTAAATTCTACTTAGGAATGCGCCCTTGTAATAACGACCTATCATTAAGTAATACCCTTCATTTTATATCAATGCAAGGGAAGTGCTTAACCCATTTTTTTTTTGTTCCAGCCATGCCCGATGACCCCCAGCCAACGGTCATCTCAACCACCAAGACCAAGCCACATCCCCCCACAAGAGACGAAGAGGATGACGTCATCTCGAACGCCATTGGCGAATTCGGCAAATGGCAGCTGCTCCACACTTTCCTCTTGTCACTGTTCAACGTGCCTTGCACGTGGCACATTTTTGCACCCACCTTCCACGCGGCGGAGAGAGACACGTGGTGTGCCAGGACGCATGCGTATAGGTGAATATTGTTTTTTACTTTCTACGCCTACGGGCGAAAAATTCAGAATATGAGATTTTTTTGTCTGTCCGCAACTGTCTTCAACTTTTCACACAAGGTTACTGCTATAGGAAGGACGAAAAAGCTTTGTACTTTTTTGGAAATTGGTTCAGTGACGGCGGAAAGAAATGTAGCAAAAAATAAAAAACGCTCAAACTTCGTTTTTTGACGTTTTAGAGTACCCTGATCGATGGTAGATTTTTGATGTTCTCTAATGCCAAAATCACCATTTTTATTCCCTGTGGTTACAAACCAACAAAGCTGAATCGGAGTAATTTGAGAGCCGATTTTGAATATGGCCATCACAAAAGCTAGTCCTTAGGCTAAGTCCATTTTTGTCTAAATTGACATGACAATATTGTGAATATTTATTCGATACTTACTGAACCTAAAGTATTAAATTTTAACTTTGTGTAATTAGAGCGAAAGGTTTCATACGCAAAAATACAAAAAAAAAATATCCCAAGCAAAATTATCTCCAGACTACTTATACAGGGTGTTTCAGTTTATTGTTGCATAACTTTAAGATTCGATTGAACTTTTAAATTAATGCATAAAGTCTATATAAACATGGATCGAAAAATGCGTGGCTTCCGAAATACACGGTGTTTAAATTTACTTTTTAAAATGGTTTTTAACAATATTTCGAACAATATTTGAGGTATAACAGTGAAAATTGGTATACAAGGGTTTTTTGGTACGACAAAACGAACCGCGGGCATAGTTTTGCTGTAGCAGAGAGAGGGCGCTCTCTACTGTACCTGCAGTGTATTAAAATGACCGAAAAAAATTTCTTAGTGCAATTTTTGCTTTTTGAATAACAAAACTGATTCTTCGCACTTTTCTGCATAAAAAAGCTCTCCTGTGAGTTTACGTTATAGTTAGCCGTTTTTGAGATATTTCGATTTTTAAGGTTCGATGCATTTTTAATTATATATGGGAAAATAATATTTTTTTACATTTTCGATTGGGCATTACAAGTAATTAAGATGATCGTTTAGATTGTGTTTTTAAACACATCAATAATTCCTAACTCCAAATAAACACAAAAAACATAATATTAATTTGTTTAATTTTCCAATATTATTTTTAACAAATTAAATTAATTATTTACAACTAAAATGCTATTGATAGTTAGGACAAACCTACAAAATCTAAAGTAGTTGCTCGAAATGTAAACCCAATTATTCAATACACAATTCACATCTACGAATGATCGAACGTGGTATGTATAGCATTATTCAAATAAGGCCTGATTTCATCACATGCATTCCTGATTCTGTCTATTAGCATATCTCTTATGGTTACGGGAGTCTGGTGCACTTTTTCTTTTAGAAATCCCCACACAAACAAATCTAATGGATTTAGGTCAGGGGATCCTGGAGGCCAGGCGACTGGTCCTCCACGGCCGATCCATCTTTCTGGATAATTTTCGTCCAGCCAGTTTCTAACTATTCTCGAATAATGAGCTGGACAACCATCAAGCTGGAACCAGGCCAATCTTCTTAAATCTAACATAACATCATCCCACATATTTGCATGTTCAGCCTTTAAAATTCCAAGAAGGTCGCAGCATTTAACCTTGCAGGCAAAAGGTAGGGTCCAAATAGTCGATTACGGTAGATACCAATCCACACGTTCACACTAAATTCATGCTGAAAATTTCTTTCCCGAACTGCACGCGGATTTTCATGCGACCAAATATGTATGTTGATTATGAAAATTTACCACTCCACGTCTAGTGAAGCATGACTCATCGGTCCATAAAACGTTACTTAAAAACTCCCTATTATAATCAGTTCGATCAAGGATCTACTGACAAAATGTGATTCTTCGTTCTCCGTCCCCTGGCTGTAGTCCTTGCACAGGTTGCAAATGGTAAGGACGTCTATGGTCATTTCTAAGAACACGGTGAACATGGCTTGCTGAAATTCCCAAGGCGCCAGAAACTCTCCCAACACTTGTGGTCGGATCTCTATCAAACTCACGCAGAATCATACAGGTAAATCTGCGCTGACGAACATTTATGTTTTGATCCCTTTGGAGATTTCCAAAACCATTTTCAATTATTTGGCGATGCACTCTTACAAATACTGAGCGAGTTGGATGTCGTCTGTTTGGAAATATTCGTGCGTATTCTCTAGCTGCTTCTGCTGCATTTCCATTTACAAAGCCATACACAAAATGAATATCCGCTAACTCTTGATTGGAGAATAAAAATGGCATTTTTATAAAACTTACAAAAAAAAGGTAAAAGAAACTAAATTTCATGCATTCACAATTGCAAAAAAACGTTTCAGGTTTCAACAGACAACAGAACTAACTGTCAACTAATTGACGTTTAACCTTATTCTGCTTTCAATTTCAAAAATATTTGCAGGCACAGCCTACTTCTAAAAATTATCGAGATACTGACTTTTTAACGTTATTTTATCATAAATAATTAAAAATGCATCGAACCTTAAAAACCGAAATATCTCAAAAACGGCTAACTATAACTTAAACCCACAGGAGAGCTTTTTATGCAGAAAAGTGCGAAGAATAAGTTTTTTATTCAAAAAACAAAAAATTGCACCAAGAAAAAATTTTGGGTCATTTTAATACACTACAGGTACAGTAGAGTGCGCCCTCTAGCGGCTACAGTAAAACTATGCCCATGGTTCGTTTTGTCGTACCAAAAAACCCCTGTATACCAATTTTCACTGTTATACATCAAATATTGTTCGAAATATTTAAAAAAAAAATATTTTAGAAAGTAAATTTAAACACCCTGTATTTCGGAAGCCACGCATTTTTCGACCCATGTTTATATAGTCTTTATGCATTAATTTTAAATATTCTATCGAATCTTAAAGTTATGCAACAATAAACTGAAACACCCTGTATATCTAACCCAAAACTTTTTGAAATTTATTTTCCTGACTACTCATACAAAACTGCGTTGGAGTATTTTAGGGCTCTAAAACAACGAGTTGCTTGGGATCCTCAGTGTGTGATTCAGATTTGGAATGTACACTTCCATCAGGAGTGCCCAATATTTTTCGTAAATAGCATAGCTACTTTAGGCGATCCAATAAATTGAAAAATGTTTTAACCTTGAAGGAATTGGAGCGTGTAAAGATAAAAATTGTTGTCAATTTTTTCACAGCAACAAATTCACAAATAAATTGAGAGATTAGAGCTTGTTTTAATTTTCCGTCAATTGTTTGGGGTATTCTAGTTACTTTTGGTTCTTTCTTTGTTATTTGAGGGGTTCATGTTTTGTAATTTGAGATTATTATTATAATACTCACTGTTTCGCTTGGCCCTTTGATTTTAATTTGTGATTTAATATTTCAACAGAAACAATGAGTATGCAAGTACCTATACCGTCATATTTTTAGTGTTTAGGTTCATTATTCATAGGTTATGTTCTAGTATTTTTCCCTGAGGTTGGTATCATACGAAGTTACTATATATGTATTGGTATGGTTGAATAAATTTTATCAGGTTAATTTCGCTACCTGTTTCCTTGAAGAAATTAATCAATTTTTCTTTCAATTTATTCGTGAATTTATTTGATTGTGTGAAGCGGCTATTAGATTTATTTTCGATCACAACTAATTCCTCTCTGTATTATGAGGCATAAAAATAACACTCAAACAGTAAAATTAATCAAAACTGGTAGCCTTCAAAAATTGACTTACCTAGGACGTATACCTCATCGCTGGCCAACGGCTGCCTTTCTGCAAATCCTATGGGGTTAAAAACAGAAATCGAGAACCCTACACAAGTGTTGGCCACCACTAAATCACTAAATTGTCCTTAATCTCATTTCATTTACCGAAACTTAGAACGGTTATGCCATTTTAATCCGAACGGCATTACGCATTTGTCGTCTTTGTAGTGGTGCGCACCACGTGTACACTCGCCTAAGACAGCGCGCGAAATTTGAATATCGACGCATTGCTATTGCTAGACAAAACAAAACTGGCATCGTGCATACCGCGAACGTTACAGAAGGCACCAGGTAACCATGACAACCCGAAAAACAAATGAACAAGACCGGTACCGCAATTCTTGGAAAATTGTCTAGTCAGACATTCCGGTAGCGCACCGAAACAGATCTAGCAAGCATTTATATATTTGAATCATATTCCTGTCATCTTTTAAGGGCTATAGAAAAAAAACTATTTGGACAACTCAAATGGAGTTTTCACTATCAGGAAGCCTGATTTCTTGCGCTTATTCGCATGCCTGAATTTAATATGAAACCATTTAATTGTTTTTGTTGTACAGGGTGATTTAACTGAAATTCGCTATGCGGAATAAGTAGATGAACATCTTGTCTCTCGTTCTCACAAATAATGAGACTTGGTACATTTAAGGTATTTGATACGGTGAATCCGATTATGAGCGCAAAAAATGACGTCAAGTAGGTCGACTCTCTACTTCCCATGCAACGCTGTCATCAGTTGATAAATGACTATGTTCGGCACGAGAAAAAGACGAACATTTATAAAAAAATTACATTTATCGAGTTAGTCAAATTGGCCCATCCAATTAAAATTTGCATAGTTAGCAATGTACAATTTTGGGGCTTTTTAAATTTTTATTTACCCTGAAACCCTCTACGAATTTCTAACATACTGATCAAGGATGATATCCCAGCAAGGTGAAAATTTATTCCTGGGTAGTACTTAGTCAATCACCTTAACTATTACCTAAATACAATAAGCTATTTTTTTTAACCGCTTGAAAGCTGTTTCATCATGTTTATCCATTGTGATTGAAAATGCATATAAAACAATTTTACAGGGACATAGCACCTAAGGTATGGCGCGCCTGCACCCAACCTAATGGCGACTTCTGCCGAATGCTGGACGTCGGAAATGGAACCGACGGCGATTGGGAGGATTTCGCAGCAATGTGCACCAATGCCACTGGGTTAGCCATGGTCACGTGTGACACGTGGGAGTTTGGCGGTGAAGGTAAATGTCATTATTGTCGCTTGAACATATTTGATGAAAGAACTTCATAGTATTTGATAAGAAAATGGAGTTTTGTGAGCATTGTACACATCAATTATGTAATTAGACAGACAATAATGAGACTAGATCGAATAATGAAAATAATGATATTAATAATAATAAAACAATAGATATAATAATAAAACAAGTATAAGCAGTCCAACAACTATACAAATTGAAGCATTCGCAGATACATGTCTTGAACCGTATCGTCAGTCGCTCCTACAATTTATTGTTCATGGCCTCCTTGATTTTCATGTCCTTCAGAAAGATAGGGGTATTTCTAGATTCCTAGTGTTTCATGTCAACTCTCTATTTTGAGGTTATATTTTCTTTTGAATTCTAAGAAATTTCACGCTGATAAAACTTGATTCTTATCATCTATCCTGAAATTTCTTAAGATCCAACAGAAAACATAATCTTACAATAAGAGAGCGCTGACGCTGATACGGAACAGTGGAGATCTAGAAATACCCCAGCCTTTCTGAAGGTGTGAAAGACTGTTAAAATCAAAGAACGACTGATAGTACGGCCCTAAAGCCCGATTTTACTGTTGGTCAGCGAGAATAAAGTTTGCGCCTTTGACACAAATTTGACCAACGAGAAGGCGTCTTTGAAGTAATGGATCCAAGGAACTTGGTCGATTACTTTTAAAATGTCTCTCAAACTAGAGAAAAATTATAGATTTTTGTAAGATGGGCTTCTAATTAACATATTAACAAATCGTATGTACTCCATATATCAAATGAATCATCAACAAAAACCTATTTGTCATTTTGATGCAAATTCCACCAATCAAATAGAACGACTTGTGGTCTACTCAAAACATAGATCAAACCTGATACAATACATTGACATGACGCCATTATTTTCATGAAAATAACAGTCTCACTGTTGCTGTACAAATTTAAATTAAATAAATATAAAATAAAATTACAGAACGCTCATTCATTAACAAACATCGAGTGAATAATCAATTTACTTGGCTACGTGCAAAAACCCCTGTTCCTCAAGCCAGCCCTGTTACTGCGAGATGTCGCACACTCTACTGGACAGTAGGACGACTACGCGAACCCGCTGCGCTGCAGTGACAGTGGCAAAGCTAGAAGTAATCATCCTGCCGCCCAGCCGGGGGCGCGGGAGCTTCCTGTTAACAGGGCTGGCTTAAGGAACGGTTCTTTACACGGTAGTCAAGTACATTGAATATGTACTCGATGTTTGTTGAAGAATAAGCACTCTTAATTTTATGTATGTCAGAATAAAATGCTCATTTAAAATATGGCGAAGATTTTTCATTGGTGCATTTTATGACCAAGTCCGCTGATTTAGTATTAAAAACAGTTTTTTGTAGAAAAACCAAGTGACCTATGACGTACTTCTTACTACGCAAACCGTATAATTATTGTTCTCTAGTTTGAGAGACATTTTACAAGAAATCGACCATATTGGTTACATCCATTAAGTACTTCAAAGATGCTTAGTAAAATCTACTATTAACAATGTTGACGGTCAGTTGTTTTCACAGTCAGTTTCTTATCAAATCCAGCGAGATGATCTTCAAATGAAGCTAACGTTGGTATTCTATTGTTGCAGGTTCAACGATTATATCCGAATTTAATTTGGTCTGTGATAGAAAAAACTTAATAAACTTCGCTGAGATGATGTTTCTCGGAGGTGTAGCTATAGGTGGTTTAGTGTGTGGTATTTTGTCGGACAAGTACGGTAGAAAAAGGACTTTAATGGCTTCAGTTTTGATACAAACTATCTTAGGTAAGTAATTTCTTCTCTAGAAGAACCCAATTTATTTGTGAATACTGTTTAAAGTAAATCTGAAGAAGCGGTTTCAATTTTATCGGATCTCCAAGCGATCTAGTGACATCTGAACGGAAAAAAATAAAAATCGGTACGACGTCAACTTGTGTACTACAGTTAGGCCATAGGACCTATGAATGGCCCCACTAGTCCCATCTCTAAAGTTGATGTTACATCACGCGAGAGCCAAACAATATCGTCCAAGTGCCATGACGTATAGGCAACACGCACAGCTGCTGCAAGTGAACATGAAGTGAATGAACGACTAGCTCCGATGTGACATTTTTCGGAAAAACCTACGAAAAATCGACAAAGCGGTACTCCTTAATTTACTTAATATGGTCGCGGAGATCTTTTGTTGTTACAAAGTGCCAGTGGTTAGCATCTTGGGATAAAAGATATGCAGATCGGATGATCCAATGTCCGGAATAAAACTTATCCCCTATACCCTATGAGACTACCTCAACAGGACAATAGATATAACATAACTCAATAAAAATGACTAATACAGGGTGTGCGCAAAGTTGGGGTTTTCCTTTTCAGAAACAACTACCCTTGAAATAACAAAGGTAACGTGTAGTGAAACGAGGGCCACCAAGTAAAAAAAATAAAGGAAAAAGTACTCACTCTCCAGTTGACGAGAAGGGCTAAGTACGTCTCTGCCCGAAATCATACCGCTCCAACAGAAAATGAAATCAGCTGATGCGGTACCGAGCAGACGCAGGCAAACAAGGAAGGCAAAATGTTGCGTAAAAAATCTAGGTATTGCATCCCGTCCAATCGATTTGGGAGAATAAATGGTCCAATGAGCATACCGTTCACCATGCCAGCCCAAACATTCACCGAATATGTTTGTTGAAAATGTGCCCGACGGACAGCGTGCGGATTTTCAACTGACCAAACATGAGTGTTGCCCATTACGCGTGAACGTAGATTCGTCTGTCACCAATATGCACTTCAAAAAGTCCAGATTATTGTCATGTTGATGCAACAACCACTCACAAACCGCACTCTTGCTGGAAAATCGTCAGGTTGAAGGGCTTGTACACGTTGGACGTGAAACGGATACAGCCCCTCTTCACGCAGCGTTTGCCACACTTTAGTTTTTGATACTTGCACTTCTCTAGCCACGTCTCTAGTGCTTGTTGAGGGATTCTCGTCTACGCGATTACCTCTACACGCGTGACCGTAACCGTCGGTTGAAGGTTGCAGACTGACCTGACACACTGACCCCGACCCAGTTCTGTTGACGGGTTGAGCTAGTGTCCTAGTACCACTCGGGGATTGTCGCGGCTACAGGACGGTATTCAGATATTTTTGATGTTGCAGAGCCCTTTATCTCGGTTCCCTTAAGACATTGGTGTATATGGTACTAAGAAAAATTGCTTATGTTTTCAAGATCTACACGTCGTGTAAAGGAAAACCCCAACTTTGCGGACACCCTGTATATCAGGGACCCCCACTCAGCTGAATTCTGCTAACAAACACATCATTTTGAATTTTCTTCCAGGTTGCGCGATAGCCTTCAGTCCTTGGTTCCTCGTGTACGCCATCTTGCGAGCCTTGCTAGGCTTCATCTCAGTATCAGTGGTGTTCAGCGGCTTCGTGCTGGCCATTGAACTTGTTGGAGGTCATTGGAGGACAGTGGCTGGTATCTCCTACCTCTTCCCGGTCTCAGTAAGCTATATGACCATCGCTGGATTAGCATGGGAACTCAGGGAGTGGAGACAGTTGCAGGCGGCTATATCGTTGCCAGGATTCCTGTTTCTTGGACTGTGGTAGGTTCCTGTTTGTAGCTATTAGTTGTATTGATTATTCTATATCTTGACGTGCATGTAGATAAAGTAGACAAAGTGCGTAATCCAGGTATCGGAAGTAATTTACTGCAAATCAGTCTGCATAAGAGGTATTCCTAAGCTTATTGCTGTTCAATTACTGCCTTCATTATACTCAAAAAGTGATTTACTTCGAAAATAGTTCGGGAACTGATTAAAACTAAATGGAGACGTGCAACACTTAAAACAATGCGTTGACCAATTTAATTGTTTCTCTTATTTTGACCGCATAGCAAATTATTTCTACGGTGTATACTATACAGGGTGTGCCGAAAAAAAAGTGTGCAATATTCTACCAGCGGTTTCTAGATCTTAAAATAGGAAGAAAAGTTTATATAAACATAGGCCGACAAACATCCCCTAAGGGCGCTACGGTCTTTTAAAGGGGCTCCTTTGAAGCTGGTTTTTCCTTAATATTTCCAAAACGTGTTGAGATAAAGACATAAAATTTGGTATTCTAGCCTAGTTTTGATTCCTGGATTTAAAAATATTAACAATTTTAGACAGTTTTGTTTGGAAGCGTATGTAACAGGGACGGACTCAAGTTATGAGTCACATGATAGGAAATGTACTGCGAATTTAAATGAATCGTTGAATAACACTGGCCAACAAATTTTAGTTTTTTAATTGTATCTTGTGGGAAAGGTGCACTTCTTTGTTAATTTTGGGGCGCTGAATCCAAAAATGACAATGAAATAAAAAAATTAGATGCGGTTTAGAAAAAAAAAACTTTTTATTTTTAAGGATATATTAAAAAAAGTAACAAGATTCATATACTTATAAGAATCACTATATGCGCTGTCTTTCTGCTGTTCTTTTATGGATCGTTTTCTGGAGCATCTCTACCAAGAGTCCAACAGTAGTCTGCAAGCATGGAAGGATTCCACTTTCCCTGGTACCTTTTTTCCATTGTTGAAATATCCTGATGAAACTGTTCGCCGTGCTCATCACTTACGGCTCCGCAATTGTCAGGAAAGAAGTCCAGGTGTGAGTGTAGGAAATGTATCTTAAGAGACATATTACAGCTCATCTTTTGATACGATGACAGCATATTCTTGACAATGGTTTTATAGTTGTCAGCTTTTCTATTTCCCAAGAAATTAGTGACCACCAGACGGAAATCATTCCAAACAGTTTTTTCAATACCTGTTAAAGTGTTTTCAAACTGTGTATCTTTCAAAATATTTCGAATCTGTGGCCCAACAAAAATACCTTCTTTAACCTTTGGAAATTTCTGACGCAAGTATTGAAAAGCTGACCCATCTCTATCTAATGCCTTGACAAAGTTTTTCATTAGGCCCAACTTGATATGCAGTGGTGGTACATAATACAATTTTTTTCGAATCTACTAATGGCATATGCTGTACATTTTTTTGACCTGGCTCTAGGAATTGACGAACAGGCCAGTTTTGTCTGGTGTAATGAAGTGCCTTTGCCCGACTGTCCCATTCACACAAAAAACAGCAAAACTTTGTGTAGCCTAGCTGCAGCCCAAGTAAAAGTGCAACAACTTTCAAATCGCCACAAATATGCCATTGGTGCTCATCGTATTTTATGCATGTCAATAGGTACTTCATATTGTCATATGATTCTTTCATGTGAACTGCATACCCTACAGGAAGAGATGGTAAAATATTTCCAATATGCAATAACACTGCCTTTAAACTCAATGTTGAACTATCTATAAACAATCTCCATTCTTCTGGGTTATAGTTTATATTTAAAGCCGCCAGTAAGCCGTTAATGTTACTGCAGAAAACCAAGTTATTGTCCATATTGAAAAATGGTTCTAAGTCTTTGTGGCGTTTACGAAAAACACATACCGAAACATCGTCTTCTAACAAGTTCCACTGCTGCAGTCTTGATCCAAGTAACTTTGCCTTACATTTTGGAAGTTCTAAGACGTGCTCGGTATAAAATCAGGATCTCTTGACGTTGATGGCATATCTTCTGCCTGACAAATCACTCGATCGCCATGATCTGATTCGTTTTCTGATTCGCAAGTGTAGGATTCTGGGGGTTTTGGAATAGGATTTTCGTCACTGTGAGGCACAGGTCTCATCGCAGATGGTATGTTTGGGTAGTTAATAACCGATTCTTTTTTCTTGGACATACCTGTGGCTTGTCCAACACAAGGTACCATGCAAAAGTAGCAATCATTAATATGATTTGTAGGCTCTCTCCAAACCATTGGGACAGCAAAGCGCATCGACCGTTTTTTGCCATTTAACCAGCTCCTCAGACTTGAAGCACATGTATTACAGCAGATGTGGGGTGCCCACTGTTTGTCTGGATCACCTAGTTTACAACCGAAATAAAGCTGATATGCCTTTGTTATTAGTGGAGTAATAGACCGTCTCTGAGACGCAAAAGTCACATCACCACACACGTAACAAACTGATCTGGATTGTTTACACACTTTCGAGACACCTTGCATGAACGCTGTCAGCCAACTGAGGAAAAAATGGCTAATATAAAACAATATAATGTACACGTATGTATAACGTAACACAATCATGCCGATTACATCATCTTTCCTTGCCGAATATAAAAATGTAGCACGTGCATTCTTGTGAATTACAGTATATTAACACTGTCACAGCAGGAACACATATAATTACCGTATCTCTAAAACTTGAACTAATATTGAAAAAATAAATTTCATTCCGGTTTTAGCACATTAAAAATAGTAATATTTTGTTGATTTTATTTAGGATATTTTTTGGCTGTTGATCAGTGATTCAATAAGAGTACCTTTTTTATGTAGAAAACCCTAAATTTTCAAATTCTAAAATTGGATTTCAAAAATAGAATGATACACAAATTTTGGGGCTAAAATAACCTGAGTCCGTCCCTGTTACATACGCTTTCAAACAAAACTGTCTAAAATTGTTACCATTTTATAAATCCAGTATAAAAAACTAGGCTAGAATACCAAATTTTATGTCTTTATCTCAACACGTTTCGGAAATATTAAGAAAAAACCATCTTCAGGGGAACCCATTTAAAAGACCGTAGCGCCCTTAGGGGACGTTTGTCTACCTATGTTTATATAAACTTTTATTCCTATTTTAAGCTCTAGAAACCGCTGGTAGAATATTGCACACTTTTTTCGGGACACCCTGTATATAGTTGGGAATGTAATAAACCAGAGAACTTCCATAAATATGGTTACTAAGAAGGTATAGTCTTTTTTATTTCTGAATTTAAAGTTTTTAATTTGCCCCACACAATTTGACGAGTTTGGAAGGTCCTTCCACGCTAGACACGTCAAGTCAAAGTATAAGCCACTTCCCGGGATAAAAATTAGCATTTGCGCTATTCCAGACAATAAACCTATCTCTGCACCAAATATCAGCCAGATCCGGTCAAATCCTTTGGACGTGATTGAGTAAGAAAAATTCACACTTTCTCGTTTATAGTAGTAGTCAACCTACTTGACACTTTTTTTTCCAGCATGTAAACGTGATCGTGTTGGACGATATGTCAACGCGGGAGTTCACCATGGATCGGTTTTGACCACAACATTGTTTTTGTTGAATTTTAGTACCAATTGCTATTTACAAGCTTTGCTTGTTTGTTGAAGATTTATTTATACAGCATTACACAGTTTTTTTAATCCTTTGAATCTGCAATTTTTCCATTCTTGTCTGTTAAAATTATATCACTATGCATTCTGAGTATCCATAAAGTGATTTTTTAATTTCACCCTTAAATTCGAACACTGTTTAATATCATTAATTTAATTTATTAAATCCAATTGCTGCCTTTTGAAATACAGATTTGCGAGTTATGCTACTGTTACAATTTTGCAGATGAAAATCTATACAGCCTCGAGTTTCGTATTTATGATAATGACTATCCAATTTTGCTTTTTTCTAAGTGTGATGGTGATAAATGATTTTTTTAATTCGAATATGAAAATGAGAACTAAGTAACATATGGAATTTTTTATATTCAACCATTGTAGTTCTTCTAATATAGACTTAATCCTAGCATATTCATTTTTATTTAAAATGATTCTCATAAATTTATTTTGTAGAATTTGCGGTTTTGAAAATATATTTTCATTTCCTGTAAACAAGATGGTTGAACAATAAAAAAAACTGATTGATTGATAAGAAAGAATTATAGTGTTATTCACAATTTTTTTGAATTACATGCTAAAATTGTGGGAACCTCTATAAAGGTAATTTATCTTCTTTGATATTTTTGAAATAATGTATATTGCTCGTGAGATAGTAATTTACTGTCCACATTTATACCCAGATATTTCAATTTTTCATCATTAATCATGAGCTTAATTGTGTTATCCCTGTTGACATACATTTTGTTTTATTAATGATTAATATAAGTTTATTAACATTTAACAAATTCATAATTTTTTAATATCACTATTTAACCATTCTAAAGCAGTGTACAATAATGTGCTATACATATATCAATGAATCGTCCGCAAGTATTTGAATTTTGCAGTGTTCTATATTGTCTAATATCATCAAAAACAGATGTTAACAACTATAGACCAATATCAATAATATCCAGTGTAGCAAAGGTTTTTGAAAAAGTTTTATCTACTAGAATGATTCGATACCTCACAAAATTCAAAATTTTAAGTGAAAATCAATATGGATTTACAGAAGGGAAGGCTACATCGGACGCAATAACTAAAATTGTAAATCAAATACATCAAAATATTGATAACAGAATCCCTTCAATCTGCATTTTTGTTGATTTAAAGAAAGCTTTCGACACAGTTAATCACAAATTATTATTAGAAGCATTGGAGAGAATTGGTTTCAGAGGAAACGCGTACTCACTGATCGAAAGTTATTTGTCAAATCGCCCACAATCTGTGCAGATATCAGGATCATTTAGTAAAGAAATGTATATTAAGTGTGGTGTCCCACAAGGAACTATCTTAGGTCCGCTGTTATTCAATATATATTTAAATGATATTTTCCAAATTAATTGTGTTGGCAAAATAACTAGTTTTGCAGATGATACTGCAATATTATATGAAGGCACTGACTGGTCTGATCTGAAAAATGTAATTGAAAATGATTTTATCAAAATTATTCGGTGGTTTAACAGTAGAAAATTAAGCATTAACTACTCTAAAACACATTTTTTACCATTTGGATCTTATGCTAGACATCTGCCAAATTACACAAATTTCTCCTTCAATATTAATGATCAAAAAATGCAAATTAATAGAGTGCCCAACATAAAATACCTTGGAGTGGTATTGGATCCTCACTTACGATGGGACATCCATGTCAATTATATTTTAAAGAAAGTTAGATTTGTATCCTACAAAATTAAATACCTTGGGAATATATTGACGGAAAAATATCTTCGAACATTATACCATGCACTGATTGAGCCTCATCTCACATATGGTATATTAGCATGGGGAGCTGCATGTTCCTCACATATCTATAATTTAGATGTTTTTCAAAAAAGTATTCTAAAAATGATATTTAAAAAAAACGAAACTTTATCCCACTGAAAAATTATACGCAGATGTTCGAATGTATGATATAAGACAGCTTTATTTCTTACACAGTATCACTCACTACCATGCGACAGTAATGCCCATCACGTTGCGTGGGGCAGCTCGAACACCAACAGACGAGGCGAAGACCTGATGGAGTTTCTTGGGGCATCGAACCTTGAGGTTCTGAATGTCGGTAACATGCCCACTTTCAGCAATAGTGTAAGAGAAGAGGTTATCGACGTAACACTGAGCACGCTTAACTTAGCTCAGGACATCAGGGACTGGAAAGTGTCTCTAACACCCTCTCTATCGGATCACAGGTATATACTGTTCAAGACTGATGGAGAGATTCCGGATAAATATGCTCGGAATCCCAGGCATACTAGATGGGGGTCCTTTAGGGCAGACATTGACAGTAAGCTTGGAGCGGTCCCATACAGGCTTGGCAGGGGCTCTGACATAGAAGCAGCTGTCGAGTCTCTGAGCAGGGACTTGACGGCCGCATATGAGGAAAACTGCCCGTTACGCAAAGTACAAGGTAAGGGCAAGGCAACCTTCTGGACCAAAGATTTAGAGGATAGAAAACGAGCGGTGCACAAACTTCTTAGCAGAGTTAAGCACAGGAGAGGTTCTCCTCTATGGGAAGAATACAAAAAGGCATTGCAGGAGTACAAAAAGGAGATTAGAAGGGCCTCCAGAGAATCCTGGAGGCACTTCTGTCAGTCCATAAATGACATTCCTGCTACTGCAAGAATACACAGAGTCCTATGCAAAGACACTAAAGCAAGATTGGGATCTCTGCATGATCCCTCGGGAGGGAACACTACTTCCGAGGAAGATACTCTGAGGCTTCTGATGGATACGCACTTTCCCGGTTCCACAGTAGCGCGATCAATCACAGAGTGCATGCAGTTGCGCAGGCCCTCAAGGGAGGACTGGCGCACGGCAAGGGAGATTGTCACCTTCGAAAGGACGGTATGGGCAGTAGATTCGTTTGCCCCATACAAAAGTCCAGGTCTGGACGGCGTATTTCCGGCCATGTTACAGCAGGGACGGATTTCGGTTGTTCCTTACCTGTTGAATGTGTTTCGAGCATGTGTGGCCACGGGCTTCACACCTAGAAGTTGGCGGCAGGCTAAAGTGGTATTCATTCCTAAACCGGGCAGAGATAGATATACTGGCCCGAAGGATTTTCGACCGATTACTCTTTCATCTTTTGTGCTTAAGACCCTGGAAAGGATAGTTGATAGATACCTAAGGGATGGCCCACTGGAAAGGTGTGTCATTCATGCAAATCAGTTTGCATACCAAGCTGGAAAATCGACTGATCTGGCCTTACACAATCTGTTTGGGAGGCTGGAGAAGACTCTAGATCAGCGAGAAGTGGCGCTCGTGGCCTTCTTAGATATTGAAGGTGCATTTAATTGCACCACAACCGACTCTATCAGACAGGCCTTGGTTAGACACGGGGTTGGATCAATCCTAATAGATTGGGTCCTCTCTACTCTGGAGGGTCGGGTAACAACAGCTATGCTGAATAACGTAAGCTGCAGCGTGAACGTAGCTAGAGGCTGCCCTCAGGGTGGAGTTCTGTCACCCCTACTGTGGTGTATCGTGGTGAACGAACTGCTCGTTAGGCTCAACAGTATGGGTGTCTACGTGCAAGCCTATGCTGATGACGTAAGCATAGTGGTTAGGGGGCGTTTCTGTAGAACAGTCTCGGAAATTATGCAGGGCGCTCTGCGCTCCGTGGAATCGTGGTGTAGGGAAGTCGATCTTTCTGTTAATGCTGAAAAGACCGAGCTGATCCTATTCACTAGGAGAAGAAGGCTTGACGGACTGGTCATGCCTACCTTCTTTGGGACTAGATTAGTTTTGTCCCAGTCAGTGAAATATCTGGGAATTATCCTGGACTGCAAACTGAACTGGAGAGAGCATGTGGAACACAAGGTTAGCAAGGCTCGCAATTCGATGTGGGCTTGTAGACGTGTTGTCGGTGTAAGGTGGGGGCTTAAACCCAAAGTGGTATACTGGCTCTACACGACGATAGTACGTCCATCTCTCTTGTACGGCTCCCTGGTCTGGTGGCCTTGCATTAGAACTGAGTCAACTAAGGCCAAACTCAATAAAATTCAGCGTTTGGCCTGTATTAGCATTACAAGCGCAGTGCGAACAACGCCATTGAGTGCAATGGAAGCTCTGTTGGATCTCCCACCGTTGGATCTGGTGATCCGCGGTGAAGCGAGAGTAGTCGCTCATCGACTGTGGAGTCAGGGCAGCTGGGCTTTCTTGAATCCGGTCAAGGGGCATACTGCCATATTAGTCGAATTAGAAAGGGAGGACCCCGTCCTTCTAAGCAGGGGTGATCGTATTACCCCTAAATATCGCTTCAACCGCAAGTTCATTGTGGAGTACCCAACGAGGGAGGAGTGGGACGCCGGTAGCCGAGGACTCTCCGAAGTGAGCGGGCAGGTCTGGTACACGGACGGCTCGGTCACCGAAGAGGGCTCAGGTGCTGGGGTCTCTGGACCTAGAACTAGGCTATCTCTGCCTCTCGGTGAGTACACCACCATTTTCCAGGCGGAAATCTTTGCGATTCTGGCTTGTGTATCTCACATTCTGGAGGAGGGTGGGCCTAGGAGAAGAATAACAATCTTATCCGACAGCCAGGCTGCAATGAAAGCACTAAGTGCATGTAAGATTACTTCGAGTCTTGTATTGCAATGCAGGGAGGCTCTGGATTGCCTCGCAGCGAGGCATATGGTATCGTTAATATGGGTACCGGGGCACGCTGGGATAAGGGGCAATGAGACGGCGGACACTCTGGCGAAAACAGGATCAGCCAGCAAGCTCGTTGGTCCTGAGCCAGCTCTAGGAGTAACCGCGCATAAAGCTAGGAGGAAAATGGAGACGTGGGTTGCAAGACAACACTCTCAGAAATGGAGAAGTATCTCTAGACATCTCCGCCAGGCACGAGAGCTCATTGAAGGGCCCAGTGCTAAGGATGGACGCTTCTGCCTATCTCTGGGTAGAGCCAACCTAAGGTTGCTGGTGGGACTGTTGTCTGGCCATAACACGTTAAGGCGGCACCTGCACGTGATGGGGGTGGCTGAGGATCCCTTATGCGAACGCTGCGGAGTAGAGGAAGAGACCTCGGCGCACGTTTTGTGTCGCTGTGAAGCTCTGAGCTACTATAGGCAGACTATACTGGGGTCCATTACTTTGGACCCTCAGGACGTAAAGGAGCTTGGACTCAAGGCGATTCTCAACTTCGCTAAAAGGGCGAGGCTTGTGATTTAAGTATTGTAGAGGTGCATAAGGGCCCGCTTAAGCGGCCTATGCACTGGCTCCTTATGGTGGCCGGGATGCCTCTAAAATTCAAGATTCATTCATTCATTCATTCTATATCTAGGACATAAATACGAACATCAACTAAATACATAATCTACTGTAGCTAATTTTTGTCATTTTTTGTCATTTGCATTCTACAGTTTCAACTTAAATTTATTGGTCCATGTACAGGCGATGCCTTCTATTGGGCCTGTTTTGATTTTATATTTATTTACTCATATTGTTTGTTATCTTTGTACATTGAGTGAATAAATATTATTATTATTATTATTATATCATAAATAGTAACGGCCCTAATTTACTCCCCTGTGGCACACCTACTGATATATTTTGAATGTTTGACATAATATGTTCAACTTTAGTTTTTTGACTTCTATTTGCTAAATAATGTTTAATGTTCAATACTGATCATTAAAAACCATAGTGGTGCAATTTCAATTCCCTATCTATAGTCTCAAATTGCCTTTTGAAGTCTAAAAACATTGTTACAATACGTTCTTTCTCATCTATACTTCTTCTACAATCTTCCACAACCATTTAGATTGCTGTTTCTGTAGAATATCTGTTTCAAAATCCACCTTGATTTTTTGTCAAAATTTTGTTTTCTCCAATGAAGCCAATGATTTTTCCGAATATTATCCCTTCGAACAGCTTTTCGCCATCTGGCGAGACTTTAATCGGCAGAATACTTGTGTATATCTCAGAATGTTGAACTTTTAGCACAGAAATAATAATTATGTATTATAGCCTGTTCCATGCACGTATTTTTTTAACAAGAACCTAGAGGTACTGTAGTACCCTAGCTTCTTTTAAATGGCATGGGTATCATGTAATACCTCATTTTTATCTCCAAGTGAACTCTTGGCAAGCCTCGGATTGTAAATGTATGATGTATCCTCAGCAAACATCGCTTTAGAAGTGCACTTTCGCTGTTGACAAGCCATCTTACTATATTTCACACACAGACAGATAAGAGCTACAACTTTATTATTTTACACTATGAACGGTTGAGATAACAGAGTGCATTCTGCAATAAAATTGATTTACGTCAGACAGATAAGAGGTTAAGGATTAAAATGCCAACGATTCGCGAACGATTTTATGGTTTTAGGATCCATGTTAACTGGATTTTTATGAATAAATCGATTTCGACGTCGTTAACTCATGAATGAAACATTAAATTTACGTCCCGATAACTGGAACTTGGTATATATACAGGGTGTATCATTTGAAAACTTCACACCATGGATTTATCGAAGATGACTGATTAAAAGAAATAACGCCGAGACACGACAAAATATTTGTCAAGGGGGATAACTTTTTAACCAAAAACTACTTCATCTTCGGCCCCACGAAGGTCATTCCCTTAACCCTGGAGCGCTTAGGCGAATAGCACGGCTATAGTTGCTTAGGCGGGGTTACCAATAACCCCAGTGATATATTCCTATTTAATGAACAAAATATAAAAGATAGACACTTTTGTTTCAATAATAAAACATTTATTTCAAACACTCGGTACATATTTCAGCGCGATGATTACTGCAAACAGCCTTGAAACATTTCGCACAGGCAGTTTTTGTTTTTCGGTCATTTGTTCTTGGACATAAAATGCAGCGAGTCTGTTTTAGCAATTTTGCTGGAGGCGGATCAGCTTTTTCTTCTGTTTTCATATCTAGAATATTCATTATTGATTCTTTCAATTTTCGAGGTTTGTCAAACGTCTTTCCATATGAGGCCTGACCAGTTGTAGTCCAAGTTCAAATAGGTATTTTCGACGAACACTTTTTTGTCTATCACGCTTAACAATTTGGAAAATAATGTTGGAGTTAATGCCTGCTTGATCCATTATACCATAAAAAAAGCGTAATGGCCACCTGCGTGTTTTGCGGGATACCGAATATGTGTGCACCATCTGGTCAAAGGTATCGACACCTCCTTTGGTAGAATTGTAAAAATTTATTATCTCGGGTTTTTTATTTTCATCTATTGTACTACCAGAATGCATTGTCGATAAAAGTAGCACAGATTTAGACTTCTTGGGTGTGACGGACACCAAGGTTTTTGGTTGTCGAATCCAAATTGAAAAGACATAATTTCTTTTCGTTTGTTTGGGAGAAATGATGGAGGAATTTCCCTCTTGTTTTTTCTGAGAGTACCCACAATGGTCAAATTGTAGTCAACAAGCATTTTGTCAGCCAGTGGGATGGAAGTAAACCAATTGTCCATCGTCAAATTGCGTCCGGTTCCGTGAATGGGTTCTGTCAGTTTTCTTACGTAATAAGCTGGGAGAGGTTCTTTATTTGGCCTATTATCTGAATCAGGTTCATTGTCGAGTTCTTCATTCCATCGTAACAGAGTTTCTTCAAATTTGGGATCATCTGGTCGTACAGCCATCTAAATAAATTACGTAATCTAGTGTGTGGAATAAAATAAAAATACCAGTTTAAGCTTACCTGGGGTTACTCGTCACCCCAAACACAAAATATCATATAAACTATTGCACTGAACAAAAATGTGCGACCAACAACAGACACACTTTAACCTCAAATGAACATAGCGGGATCTCCGATGTTGCCAATTTATGCACGAAAAATTAGTGAACATTTGAATTTCTTTGGGGTGATGCGAAACCCCACTAACCCCACAGGGTTGAAAATTTTGAGTGACAAAGGGTATCAAGTAATAGCTTGTTTGAAAGGTCTTTAGAAGTCCTTTATTTTCACGTTTGATTTTTCAGAATCAGTCGATCCGTTTTCGAGAAAATTAGAAAAAACCTTTATTTATCCTAATTTGTTCACACAGAAGATAAAAACGCACGAAAATATCGCTTTTTATTTCGATAAGCATTACTAAATTTACACGAACTGGATCTGTTGCAAATAAGAAACATGATCATCGGAGAGTTTTAAATGAAGCCGCTCAAGTTGAAGTTTTGGGTCATTTTGGAATAAATCCTAATATGTACTTCATTACGCCAAATTGTTGCTGCGACTGGTATTTCGTTAGGCTCTGTACATACAGTTACTAAACACCACAAATTTAATCCATTCAAAATGAAAATATTGCAAGAGTGCAAAGGTGAAGTAGTTTTTGATTCAAAAGTGGTCCCCCTTGACAAATCTTTTGACGTGACTCGGCGTTTTTTCTTTTAATCAGTGGTTTCCGATAAATCCCTAGTGGGAAGTTTTCCAGTGAACACTCTGTATACGGAGAAAATAGCTACTCAATTTGCGAGCACTTTATGGCTTCCTCATGTGTGTCACGATTTGGCTACGGTTCTGAGAAAATAAATTCGATTAATTTTAAGACGTTTCTTGTATTTTATCACTACTAAAATAACCAGAACACATAAAATGGTATGGTTATACGCAGACTTGCTTTTTTAAATAAACATTTCATATTCTATCGCTCACTTTTTCAGTAGATGTCATGCAATATGTTTGCTGTTCGTTGCCTGTATCCAAGAGGCCTGTATCCAAGAGGCCTGTACCTAAGGCCGGCCTCACGCAGCCGGAATTCAGAGACTGAACTCATATTATTAATTCCGATACGTTCCCTCAAAAAATACAGGGTGGCGCATCGAAAACGAAACAGATGCATTTACTGGCAGCTTAGTTTTTTTTAACGCTGAGACCCGTCGATTTTGTTTTCGAGGGGGACACAAGTTTGACAAAAAATCACGTTAACACGTGCAGCCCCCTGGGCGGGGGTGACACCAACCCTAAAATCTTAAATGGAAAGGGGGGTCGAGAGACACCTTATTTTAAAGGTCTTTCAATTTCCTTTATAATGATATACAATTAATGTACTTCAGTTCAGTAGTTTTGAAGATTTATTGATTTAAAGCTTAAATAAAACTAATACAACATCATTAGTGGAGATCAATACATTTGGCAGCAAAGTAATTTAAAAATGAAGAATGAACTGACCCGTTAGGCAAGTCAATGTTGAAAATGGCCACCATGACTCTCCATGCAATAATAAAGATTTTGTTCAAAACGTTGCCGCACATTTTGCAATATTTGAGGAGTAAATTGAAGGCACTCAATCACAATTCTTTGTCTCAGGTCTTCTAATGATGTTGACTGAGTAGCATAGATTTTGCTTTTTAAATGACACCACATAAAGAAATACAAAGGTGATAAATCTGGCGATCTTGGGGGCCATTCAATGGCAGCTCTTCTACCAATCCATCGATCTGTAAACGTCTGATTTAAATATTGTTGAACACGTAATACGTAATGTGGTGGGGCACCATCCTGTTGGAACATCAATTTCAATCAGGGTTGTTAATGCAGTATCTATGGCGTCTTCCAGTAATTCCAAATACATTTCACCTGTCAAATTTCCAGGTAAGAAAAAAGGTCCAACTAAATTATCGACAAAAGTACGAGCCCAAACATTTAATTTCTGTGGCTGCTGTGTATGAACCTCATGATAAATTCTGGGATTAGAATCGGACCAATATCGGCAGTTATGACGATTTACTACGCCATTTAAGAAAAAGGAACATTCGTCGGAAAAGCAAGTGTTGAATAGAAAATGTTCAGCGTTTATAATTCGTTCACTCATATCTTCACAAAATTGTAATAGCAGATCAAAGTCGTCTTCATTAAGTTCTTGTACCAGGTGAATTTTGTACGGCTGAAAACTTTAGACTCCGTTGGACAGTAAGTCGACTAAAACCACACACAGTCTCCAATTTGCGGGTACTTAACGTAGGATCTACATAAACTTGCCCTAAAACCACCACTTCTATTGCTACGTTCCTTATGGGGTTTTCAATGCTGCGTTTTTTATTGGCGACTGACCCAGTTTCCCAAAATTTAGCTACAAGTTCTAGAACATATTTTCGATGCACGTTACTGTTCTCATGTCGCTCATTAAATATCTCTGCTGTTCTATTAGCGCACTGATTAGTCCCGAAAAATATTTCGATAATTTGAACTCTTTCTGCTGTGGAATATACCATGGTTAATTTATGTAATAAAGCGTTACAAGTTATTTTAACAACAAAGTTTCTTCAAATCAATCGCAAACTATGTACTAAATTCCTATTTAAAATAAGTACGAGATATTTCCATATCTTTCTTCAAGAAATAACTTTTTTGCCACAAAAAAACGCTCCAATAGCTATTTTCAACAACAAAATGATAAACAAACCATGGGCGTAGTGAAGAAAAGCATTCACTTATTAAGTAAATTTTTTTAGTCAAATTTCTTCTGAAACTAGTACAAACTAATCTGATGTACCTATTAAAGTCTACTTTAAGCTTTAAATCAATGAATCTTCAAAACTACTGAACTGAAGCTCATGTATTATACATCATTATAAAGGGAATTGAAAGACCTTTAAAATAAGATATCACTCGACCGGCCTTTCCATTTAAGATTTTAGGGTTGGTGTCACCGCCGCCCAGGTGGCTGCACGTGTTAACGTGATTTTTTTGCCAAACTTGTGTCCCCCTCGAAAACAAAATCGACGGGTCTGAGCGTTTACCAAAAAAAAAAAACTGCGCTGCCAGTAAATGCGTCTGTTTCGTTTACGATGCGCCACCCCGTATATCAAAAAATCTGTTAGATCAGTATTTTCGTGTTTCTCCAATAGCGAACATCGTTGGCCGATATGGATGACGAACAATTGATTTATATTAAAAAAAGAAAAACGTAAACGAAGCTAGATCTTTTTTCTCTGTGTCGTGATAGTCGTCCAAGGAAGTGTCCCATATACAAGCATACGGCCAAAATTAAATTTTCTGTGTCGCACATTACGCACCCCGTAGCAACAGTCTTCTCACTAGCTATTTCAGTGATCAACTAAGGTATTGAGATTATGATTCCGGTGTGTATGTGGTTCCTATTTTATATATACACCTTAGGAAAAACCATTGTTATACATGGGAAATCATTTCTTGGCAACAGCGCATCGGCTCGTCTACTTTCATCCCTATTCGTACATATTTCCTACCGTTAACCGCAGACCTGTATCACGAATGAGAATAATAGGCAGATACGCTGTGTTGCCAATTTGAGTAGAGCTTCCCGAATTGTGGGGAATTTAGAGTTAAGTGTTGATTCATTCAAGCTTTTAATCAGCATGGCCTAGACCCCTAGACGTTAGAACTTCATAAAGATAACATTGAAGCTGAATGCTGCTGCAGTATAGTGTTTCGAATATTCAAAGCGGAGCGGGACACTATCCTCGTTCAATGGGTCATCAAGCCACAGTCTTTTCAACAAAGAAATTATTTTACGAAAATGCGTTATATTTTTACGATTTTGTCGTCACCAAATCTCTGTTTCTTAAAATGTACGTCGATTGTAGAATTTTCAGCAAACTAAGCAAGAAACGTGATCTAGTATTTACTCAACATTACGGATTTCTCGAAATACATTAAAAAATGTGACCTAAATACCTAACTGCCCCAAGCTCTTTAAATATAACACCTTAAACCAGGGTTACCAGGTGCTCAGTCACGTTGTACTGCGCAAGTCAGCAAACAATCTGGCGTAATAAACGTTAGGAAATCATCAGATTCCCGAATACCGGGCACCATAGTAACCGTTATAGTTGTCCTTCAAAGTTGTCAAATCGCCCCTATGGCGCAAATTCGCCACACCAGGCAACTGTGCTATAAACAAACCCTGTTTATCACTACTATTTGATAGTCATATGGTAGTTGTAGCCCTATCTAGCGATCCATGATTTCTCTCAATACTGTTGTATCTCTACTGGCAACAAGAATAGGGATTACAAAATCATTTATACAACAATATACAAACATGAAAAATATGATTTGAACCATGAATCATTAATACAATTTTAATAGTTTGAACTTTTTCATTTTTGGAATACTCTTATGTGGAATCCGCGGCTATTTTTCCCGAAATTTGGGTAGACTTAGATTTATTAGAAATATGACATATTGGTATCGGCAACTCTGCGAATGGGAGAAATAAATCGCATTTGTTGAGCGCATCCGTCTAAGCGGTATGCGCCAGCGCCCGTTCTGCCATCTCTCTCTTTATCACTCTTCTACTTTACCCCGTTGTCCGTCACACTCCGACGCTGCCAGATAGGATCCTACAATCGAGTGTCTTTAACGCACCTACATACTTTTGTATATTTCCATCTCTCTTCCTCATCATAATGTATAATAATGGTTTTTCCCAAGGTGTATGTAAAGGCTTGCTTTATGAACTAATAGTCTTAAAAATTCCGGTCCGGAATCCGGAACGCTCTTCAGTATTACTCAGACAGACAGATCTGAAAAATTCATAATCTGCAAAAATCAGAACGTGTGTACTGCATAATTAAATTATATGCAATTTCGGACGTTCTGAATTATTAATATGAATTCAGTCTCTGAATTCAGAGAAGTATTCTGGCTGGGTGAGGCCGACCTTACTGATGATTAATTAGTGTTCCCTCTGATGGGTATCACGTATCTTGAAAAGAGTAACATTATGCCGATTTTTTTGACACTATGTAGGTTTTTCTATAAGATGTTGACTTAACACTTAGTTGTACGTGTTGCCTAAACGTCATGAGGCTTGTTATCAATCTTTGGCTCTGATGTGATGTAAAATCTGCTTCCGAGATGGCATTACTGGAGGTCTAAGCTGTAAGTTGTATGTGTTGATGATAATTACATTCGGTTCTTGTCTCAAATACACTTAATTTAGATTCAAAGCTAAAAATTAGTTGCGCATCCACTTTTTTTACCCATTCTGGAAATTACATATACAAATTTGCTGAATTTTAAAATGAGAGAGATAAGAACTGTACACTGTACACTGTCGAATTACAAGTCATATACATGCTAACAGTAATTACACACAGCGCAAACGCGGTGATGATTTCCCGTAATTCTCAGTTTTTCGTAATTTATAACTTTGAACGTAACCTCTCTTCAGAAAGGACAACATATAAATAACCAGTTGGGCACAGCCAATAGATATACTTCATTGGCAGCATATTCAGTAATGATTTTCTCACACAGCAAATATCATTGATTTTATATACATGCAGACCAATACACATAATCATCCAGATGCGATCTTGCCATTCAACCAACTTTCTTCTCAGAGATAAAAACTATAGACAAGGACCATTTGGCCTCACAAAACATATGCAACCAATAATGCGTGTAGTTTAGTTGAGTGATTCCTCCTTAGATGGACGTTCACAATGATCCTAGTGATCAAACGCGGAATGACTGTTTGCGCCCTAAAAACTACCTAGTTTACAAGATGACATCTTATAGGTCTTTTTTTGACGTTTTTTAGGTTTTTTACGTGATACCCATGCGGGACCGTCTTTCACTTTTAAGAAACACCATGTATCTGTGCTCACAGGTCGATATCCGTTTGTCCGATTTGGTAAAAATCAACACATGTTTGCAAAATAATATATATCTAAATATAGCTGGTTACGTTCAACCAGGCACCGAAACGGCAAAACTCCTATTAAAACTAAAAATAATCAACATATGCAAGCGAGTTGTTTCGATATCTTAATTGCTTATTTTTAATATATTATATTATTTTTAATATATGAACTTTATTGAAAGATTAAGCATATCGCGATTTGAAGAATGCAGGCTTTCACGGCTAATTCTAATGTAATTTAGGTTTTTCGGGCTGTTGAGCCGTGGTCGGGTTGGATTTGGTCCAGATCTGCTACATCTGCGGTAGCTGTCTTCAGTAGTGCTTTGGCGAGAGCGAAGTGCTCGGCTTGGCGGGTCGATTGAAACTGATCGGTTAATTTTTTTTTTTTTTTTTTTTTTTTGGTGAGGGGGGAATGCGTTTACGCACCATACCATAGCCCGAGCTACGGCGTGTGTGGGACTCCAGGTTGTATTGAGGAGACCACCTAATACCCACTAAACCCTAACCTCCGCGTGGCCCGACTCATCAGCGTCTCGGTAGGCCATGAGTTGTGCGTGACCTGCGGTCTGCTACAACGTCTCCTCATGTGTTACAGTCTGTGGGAACGCCGGGCTGGTCCCCTTTACCTCGCACATTCTATCGATGTCGTTAAGCGATCATCGATAGAGGGTCTGCTAGGTTCTCTTGAAACTCTTGTTTTCGAAAAATCAAGAGTTTCAAGTCCTCTTACCTATATATTGTTCCTGGTCCTGGTCCTGAAGGGTCCTGGTCCTGGTGGGTCCTGGTCGTGGCGGCTCCTGGTCCTGGTTGGTCCTGGTCCCGGTGGGTCCTGGTCCCGGTGATTACTGGTCCTCTGCATCCACGCCGCGGGGGGGGAGCAACCGCGGGTTCTCCTAGTCTCCTAGTCAAGGTTCCAGTTAGCGGGTGCCAACTGGGACCTTGGTCTAGGGTTCTGCGGTTGCGAGGCCTCTCGTCCGGATCGTAGTCCATGAGGAATAGTAGCTGCTCGTTCGGGTGGTCCTGAGCTTTCTGAAAGGTCTTCTCCGCTTTTTTCCTCATGTACTCGTGAATGGTATCCCAATGCAGATCTCCACGCAAGGTTAAGTTCGTTACGTAGGATGGTGCATTGGTGGCGATCCGGAGTAGCTTCATCTCTAGAGCAGCAAGTCGCTTGCGGTAGCTGGGAGCAGCGTAACCCCAGACCGCGGAGGCGTAAGCGAGCTGAGGTCTGGCGATGGCCTTGATCAGCCGTAGCTTGGTCGCTAGCGGCATCCGGCTGTGTCTACCCAGTAATGGGTAGAGTTGAGCCATGGCTGCTCTAGTCTTTGCGATGACAGCTTCTATGTGGTCTTTGCAGGTGAGGGACTTGTCAAACAGGATCCCCAGATATTTGACTTTGTCGCTCCACTGGATATCTTCGTCGAAGATGGATGCTTCGAGAGGTCTTGCAATCCTTCTTCGTTGGATGAAGATTGCCTGCATCTTCTGGACGTTGATGCGGATTTTCCATTTCACGCACCAGTCCTGGATGTGGTCCTGTTCATCCTGTAGTCTCCTACGGATGATCTCGGCTTGGCGATGCTTGGCGGCTATAGCAGTGTCGTCTGCATATAGGGCAAGCATTGTGTCAGTTGTCTTCGGTACGTCGTGAGTATAGATGTTGTAGAGCAGGGGGGCTAAGGCTGACCCCTGGGGCACGCCTGCTTCCAGCTGTCGTCTTGTTGAGTGGCATGTATCAATCTTCACCGTGAACCATCTTTGTGTTAGATAGCTCTGGATCAGTTGGCACATGTTTGCATCGATTCCGGCGGCTTCCATTTTGGCGATGAGTCCATCGTGCCAAACTCGATCGAAGGCTTGTTCCACGTTTACCAGGACGAGGCCGGTTGCCACCTGGAGATTGAAGCCGCTGGTGATGTTTTCTGTCAGTCGTAGCGCTTGGAGTTCCGTGTTGTGGGAGGATCTGAAGCCGAATTGCTCTGGGGGGAGAAGTTGCAGTTCTTCTGCCTGCTTCTCTAGTCTAACGGCGATAGCCTTTTCGACTACTTTGCCCATCGAGGAAACCAGGCTGATGGGCCGGTAGTTCTAGGGCAACTTCCGGTCCTTGCCTGGCTTGGTGAGCATTATAACCTGGGCGTCCCGCTACCGCCGCGGGAAGTGGTTAAGTCTCAGAGTGGCATTGGCGATGTTGGTGAGCGCAGCAATGCCTTTGGAGGGAAGGTTCTTCAGCATCCTGTTGTTGATGCCGTCCCTTCCCGGTGCCTTTCTGACCTTCAACCTGCGGATGATCAGACGGATTTCCTCTGGACTGGAGGGGTGATCCGTCTCCTGGCCAGGTGGTCGACTCCTCATGATTTCGGCTGCGACTTCCACGGCCTCCTCGTGGTTGTCGTCCTCGTCTTCATGGTGATCGGTTAACTAGATGAGCGTGCGGTTTTATAGGCGATCGCCGGACTGAGGACTGAGTTGTCTGGTGGGGGTACTCTGGGCCTCTTGAATGACGTGACTTTTGCGCTGTGTTTTTCAGAACGGGGTACCACGTTTTATTTAAAGCAAGGCCTTCTTCTTTTCAATTGAAATTATCATTGTGTTTGTAGATTTAAATTGAATCTCTGTACATTCGGGCTGAGTAGTGGGTGGATGTTGATAGGACTTCAGTTTGGTCGAACAGAACATTGTGGCCGTCTTGGAGTGCGTGTTCGGACACCGCTGGTTTATCAGTTTGTCCCAGTCGACAGTTTCTTTCATGCTCCTTGATGCGTGTTTGGAAGCTAGGTTTAGTGGTGCCTACGTATACTTTACCAGAGGAACACTTTATTCTGAATACGCCGGCAACGCTCAGGGGGTCCCTACAGTCCTTTACTGATGTTAGGAGTTGCTGGATTTTATTTGTCGGCTTGTAGATGTTCTTGACGTAGTGTTTCTGTAGCAACATTCCTATTCTATTCGTGATGCGTTTAATGCATGGTAGGAAGGAGACTCCCTCGGATGGTTCCTTGTCTCCTGCCGGCGGTCTGCTTTTTTGTCGTGAAATCTGTTCTATTTGTTCCCTGCGATAGCCGTTTGCTTGTAAAACCATGTTAACATGATCCAGTTCGCCCGGCAGGTATTGAGGTTCACAAATTCGATGTGCCCTGACAATCATATTTTTAATGACACCTCTTTTTCGCCGAAAGCTCTGGACCAAATCCAACCCGACCACGGCTAAACAGCCCGAAAAACCTAAATTACATATCGCTATTGTTTGTAAACAACCATGCGAACAGCGAAGAAGCCTAGATACCGACTGGTATGGATTTGAAAAGAGGGTAATTAATTTGAAAAACAAATAAAGTTGGTACCAAAACCGTACTATGTGGAACATCCGCGTTGATATAGTGAGTCTCCAGAGTACAACAAATACCTTACGATCGCTAGCCATGTGCAAATCCCATTTTTGGATTTTGGTTCTGAGAAACGTTATTTTTCCGAGGGCAAATACGTTGGCTTTAGCTTTTGAGACGGTCGAAATATGATGAGACATCATTTAGTCAAAAGGTTATGTTTCTCTCTAGGTGGGTGCTTCCAGAATCTCCAAGATGGCTTCTGGCCTTAGGCCGCACGACAGAAGTGATGTCCATTCTAGAAAGCGCCTGCAAGTTCAACGGGAAGAAACTTCCTCCGAACTTGGACAAGCAGTTGCTTCCAGGAGCAAACGATGAACCAGTGGAAAACGTGAGCGTCCTGGACCTGTTCAAGACCATTCAGATGAGGAAAAGGACTCTGTGCTTGTTTTTGATCTGGTTCAGTGTTTATTTAGTGTACTATGGACTTGTGCTGAATCTGGGAAATATTGGCGGGAACCTTTATGTTAACTCGGTAAGTGAAAGGTGCAGTAATAATGTAAAGTAGGCAATCTGAAAAGCTAGAATTAACTATGTAATTATTAGGATTTCAAAGATTTCAGAAATTTCAAAATTTTTCAAAACTTTCAAAATTTCCAAAATTGTCAGAATTTAAAAATTTTTAAATGTAAAAAATATTAAAACTTTTCAAATTTTTCGAAATTTACAAAATTTACAAAATTTCGAATATCCCAAATTTTAAAATTTTCCAAATTAACTAAGTTTCCCAAATTCCTGAAATTTCACAAATTTCCTAAATTTCCTAAATTTCCTAAATTGCCTAATTTCTTAAATTTCCTAAATTGCCTAAATTTCCTAAATTTCCAAAATTTGCAAAATTTCCAAAATTTCCTAAATTGCCTAATTTCCCTAAATTTCCTTAATTTCCTAAATTTCCTAAATTTCCTAAATTTCCTAAATGTCCTAAATTTTCCTAAATTTCCTAAATTTCCTAAATTTCCTAATTTCCTAAATTCCTAAATTTCCTAAATTTCCTAAATGTCCTAAATTTCCTAAATTTCCTAAATAAATTTCCTAATTTCCTAAATTTCCAAAATTCCAAAATTTCCAAAATTTCCAAGATTTCCAAAATTTACAAATTTCCAAAAATTTCCTAAAGTTAAATTTCCTAAATTTCCTAAATTGCCTAAATTTCTTATATTTCCTAAATTTCCTAAATTTCCTTAATTTCCTAAATTTCCAAAATTTCCTAAATGTCCTAAATTCCTAAAATTTCCTAAATTTCCTAAATTTCCTAAATTTCCCCAAATTTCCTAAATTTCCTAAATTTCCTAAATCTCCTAAATTTCCTAATTTCCTAATTTCCTAAATTTCCTAAATTCCTAAATTTTCCTAAATTTCCTAAATTTCCCTAAATTTCCTAAATTCCTAAATTTCCTAAATTTCCTAAATTCCTAAATTTTCCTAAATTTCCCTAAATTCTTAAATAAATTTCCTAAATTTCTAAATAAATTTCAAAATTTCCTAAATTTCCAAAATTTCAAAATTTCCAAGATTTCCAAAATTTCCAAAATTTCCAAATTTCCAAATTTCCAAAATTTCCTAAAGTTCCTAAAGTTCCTAAATTTCCTAAATTTCCTAATTTTCCTAAATTTCTTAAATTTCCTAAATTTCCTAAATTTCCTAAATTTCCTAAATTTCCTAAATTTCCTAAATTTCCTAAATTTCCTAAATTTCCTAATTTCCTAAATTTCCTAAATTTCCTAAATTTTCTAAATTTCCTAATTTCCTAAATTTCCTAAATTTCCTAAATTTCCTAAATTTCCTAAATTTCCAAAATTTCCAAAATTTCCAAAATTTCCAAATCTCCAAAATTTCCAAAATTCCTAAATTTCCTAAATTTCCTAAATTTTCCTAAATTTCCTAAATTTCCAAAATTTCCTAAATTTCCTAATTTCCTAAATTTCCTAAATTTCCTAAATTTCCTAAATTTCCTAAATTTCCTAAATTTCCTAAATTTCCTGAATTTCCAAATTTCCTAATTTCCTAAATTTTCTAAATTTCCTAAATTTCCCTAAATTTCCTAAATTTCCTAAATTTCCCTAAATTTCCTAAATTTCCTAAATTTCCTAAATTCCTAAATTTCCTAAATTTCCTAAATTTCCTAAATTTCCTAAATTTCCTAAATTTCCTAAATTTCCTAAATTTCCTAAATTTCCTAAAATTTCCTGAATTTCCTAAATAATTTCCGAAAGGTCAGAAATTCCTAACATTCCTAAATTTCCTAAATTCATAAATCCGAACTTCCTAAATTTCCTAAATTCTAAAGTTCCGAAATTTCCTAAATCCTAAATTGCCTAATTTCCTAAATTTCCGAAATTTCCTAAATTTACTGAATTCCTAAATTTCCTAATTTTCGAAATTGCCTATAATTCAAAAGTGACTAGATTTACGAAATTTCAGAAGTGTCAGAAAGCTACAAAAATGTCACAAGATTTGCCAAATAGCAAAAGTAAAAAATTTTAAAATTTCTAAAATCCAAAATTTCCAAATTATCAAAATTTCAAAATATTCGAAATCGAATTATATAATTTTCCAAAATTTGGAGTTTTCAAAATCAGAATTATTCAAATTTTGAATATTACTAAGATTTTGAATTCGTTTTTTCTCTACTCACAGGTTCTCCAAGGCGCCGTCGAGATCCCAGCAGTAGCCATCAGTATCTTCATTCTCCTGAAGGGCGGTCGTCGTTGGCCCTTGTCCCTCACTATGGTGATCTCAGGGATTGCATGCGCCCTTACAGTGCCAATCTATCTGGCCACCGCTGATATGCAATGGGTGGTCACCTCTTTGACCATGATCAGCAAATTCTGCGTCAGCTCTTCCAATGCCATCATGCCAGTATTCACTGCTGAGTTGTATCCGACCACCATAAGGAATATTGGCGTTGGGGCGGCCAACGTGTCCGCAGGGATTGCGTTGATGTTGGTACCGTACTTGTGGAACTTGGTGAGTTGTCATCTAAAATTATACAGCGCGTCCTGGATGTTTCCTTTTCCCAAACAAGAAGCTTTAAATAGCAAAGCTAATACGAGTATGCAGTGAGAACGTAAAAAGCAAATTGAAAAAGTACCCACTATTCATTTCATAAGAAATTTCGTTCTTCACTGTTTGTTCACTGTTTGTTGCCACTTGATTCAGTGTTTATTCTTCTATCTTTTGAAGAGCGAGAGGTAGCATATTTTCCCACGGGGCCAAATTGTCAGGAACTCCAAGAGTGTACAGAAAAGCATGCTAATTTTACGCACCTGTTTGACTAACTTGATCCATTTATTTTCTTGTTATACATGTCCATAGCTAACTTTCTCAGAGGGCAGTGCCAAGCTACTTGACGCTATTTTTTGTACTGCTTATTGTTTAGAGTTACCACTGTCTAAAAATAGATCAGATCCTACAGAATTACTTGTTTATTATTTTATTTTGTACTTATTTTTCAGTCCACTCTTCATGCGAGCGTCCCTATGTCAGTCCTAGCAGTTTTCGGGGTTTTCGGAGGTCTATCAGTCCTTTTCCTCCCGGAGACTGGTGGAGTGAGGCTTATAGACACCATCAAGGAAGAAAAAGAGATCACGAAGATCGCTGACATCGAAACTAACGAAAACAAGAAGATCAACAATAATTGCTGTACATAGAATTTGCGTAGGTACTTACTGAGTGATAACGTAGGTATACAAGGAACTTGAGCAGTTCTGTGCAAGTGAAAAGTGAAACTTCAAAATTGAAGGTTAATTGAGATGACAATGGACTAATTTCTGTGTATAACTTCTAAGAAGTGTGGACATTTAGTTGCTTAGCATAAACGAGATCGTGTGAATCTGTATTTATAGCTCACTACCATAATGGAAGAGAGTGGCATAACTCGTCGTACGCCAATGTTAACGCAGGTCTTAACAGTGGCGTAGTCTCTCTTCGATTCTGGTCAAATTATCATAACAGAAGACAAATATATGTTTTCATGCCAAAATAAAACTTATTTTCAATCAATTTTTACACATACAAAATTAAATTGTGGAATATATTTTGTAAAAACTACTTATAACTTGAACAACTTAACCAGAATACTCTAATGAAAAGACTAAATAAATGATATCTTCAGTGCATCCGACTCCAGTGCCATCCTTTTGTTTATGTTTTATGCTAAACGATGATTCAAACTATAATCAGAACAACAGTAGAATAAGTGTAATGAGTACATCGTTTCCCAAGAGTTTGCAACCCACATGTCATGTTGACAAGATAACAGCAACATGGTCATTGGGCCATTCCTCCATAGATGGCGCTTGCAGCAAGCAAACTGTCGAGCAGTCTGCGGATTATTGGCACAGTTGATTAAATGTATACTTCATATGTGCATACGTATATGTTTGGACTAATATTTAGTCTGTTAGTATTCATGAACAAATAAATTAAGGTTAAAGTAAATGAAAATGTCATGTCACCATTTGACTTAGCAAAATTGCTGTGAACTTTTATAGCGCTTCTAAACGGGCAATGTTTATTTACCTATATTTTTGGCATTTCGAACCTATTTTCAGAGTGCCAAATGTAACCTAATGCAAGTAATCCAATCGTACAAGCCGTTCTAGCCTGATATTGTAGTGCTTCCGAGGAGAAATTCTGACCAGATGTGTCTACACATCGCAGACAATACGCGTATTGTCAAGACAATGACTAATGTAATTTTAAGAATTTCAAAATATAAAATTATCCAAAATGTTCAGTCCCAAAATTTCCGAAATTTACAAATTTTCCAAAATTTCCAACGTGCCCAAAATTTACAATGTCCAAAATTTCCAAAATTTCCCAAATTTTCAAAATATTCAAGATTTTAAAAATCTTAGAAATTTTCAATATTTTAAAAATTTTCAAAATTTTATAAATATTCAAAATTCTAAAAATTTTCAAAATTTCCAAAATTTTCTAATTTTCCAGTAATTTGAAAATTTTCATAATTTCCGAAATTTCCTACCAAAATTTCCAAAATTTACAAGATTTCTAAAATTTTCAGTTTTAAAAATATCCGAAATTCCCAAAATTTTCGAAATTTTCAAAATTTTCAAAATTTTCTAAATTTTCAAAATTTTATAAATATTCAAAATTTTCAAAATTTCCAGTAATTTAAAAATTTTCACAATTTCCGAAATTTCCTACCAAAATTTCCAAAATTTACAAGATTTCTAAAATTTTCAAAGTTTTAAAAATATCCGAAATTCCCAAAATTTTCGAAATTTCTGAAAGTTACAGAATTTTCAAAATTTCCGAAATTTCTCAAATTTCCAAAATCTCCAAAATTTCTAAAATTTTCAAATTTTCCAGTATTTCAGAAATTTTCAAAATTCCTGAAATTGCCTACCAAAATTTAAAAAACGAAAATTTTCCAAAATTTCAAAATTTTCAAAATTTTCAAAATTTCCGAAATTACCAAAGGTTTCAAAATTTCTAAAATTTACAGAATTTTCAAAATTTCCGAAAATTCTCAAATTTCCAAAATTTTCAAATTTTCCAGTAATTTGTAAATTTTCATAATTTCCGAAATTTCCTACCAGAATTTTCAAAATTTCGAAATTTCTCAAATTTCCAAAATTTCCAAAATTTTTAAATTTTCCACTATTTTAGAAATTTTCAAAATTCCTGAAATTGCCTACCAAAATTTAAATAATGAAAATTTTCCAAAATTTCAAAATTTTCAAAATTTCCGAAATTCACAAAGGTTTCAAAATTTCTAAATTTACAGAATTTTCAAAATTTCCGAAAATTCTCAAATTTCCAAAATTTTCAAAATTTTCAAATTTTCCAGTAATTTGTGAATTTTCATAATTTTCGAAATTTCCTACCAGAATTTTCAAAATTTCCGAAATTTCTCAAATTTCCAAAATTTCCAAAATTTTCAAATTTTCCAGTATTTTAGAAATTTTCAAAATTCCTGAAATTTCCTACCAAAATTTAAAAAATTTACAAAATTTCCAAAATCTCCAAAATTTACAAAATTTCCAAGATTTTCAAAATTTCCAAAGTTTCTAAAATTTGCATAACCTCGAATATTTCCAAAATTTTATAGCTGCATTACTCATTTCTAAAGCATGAACAAAAACCAAGAGATCATAGCACCAGCATTAAATCCATAGAGAACAAAGTTCACTTCATATTTATCGATACTTTTTCATTCAAAATGCTTCATCATATATTTCATATTCTTATTTGCCGCGAATGCGTTTTATGTTACATAGAGAATCGACAGACAATCATTCACGTCCCGTACTCAATGTGTACAAACGAGACAGAGAGATAAATGCATACGTTAAAGCGAAAGCGCGAATTTTAATCCACAGACTCGTTGTCCTTGGTGTCAGGCACGCTTCGTTCGCGCTCTCTCTCTAACAAACATGCCTCTCTCTCTCTATCTCTCTCATACACATGAAATACAAGACCTCAATGATTCTCTGCCAATCGTGTATAAGCTGTATGTTGTCCTTGTAAAGTGTATAAATTGTGTAGATATTAGTTGTCCATGTACCTATACTTACATATTTATTTTGTCATAAATAGATAGTTAAGAAGTTAATGTTAACTGTAGGATGTTCAGTATTTTTATGTATAAGGCATCAATGTCCAGTTAAAATAATCTTTACAGTACTTAATAATTTTAAATGTGTACACTATAACGAATGTCGAAATTATTTGAATATTGTCAATTAATAAATGTGAAATGTACTGCAAAGTCTAGCTTTGTCAACCTTTACTACCCGAGCGCTGACGCTGACAAGAAACGGAAGAATTCTAGAAATATTCCAGCTGTTCTAAAGGAGAGAAAAAGACTAAGAAAATCAAGGAGGCTTGAAGGCGTCCTACAATTATTGTAGGAACCTTAGCTACAGAAACCTATTTTTTCATTGACCCCTGGTACAATATTGCGACTAGACCACAAATTCCACCAATGAAAAAGAAGTATTTGCGACCTAGTAGGACACAAGTATCATATCTACTTTGTAAATAATATAACCAAATTAAAAACAAATATTAATAGCTTAGAAAATTTAAAAATGGATATATCGGTTGTTAATTAGGTGCCGATTACAACAATTCTTTAATTAACTTCAATTGTAAACATTTAAATAAAAAACTATTTAATTCAATTACTGTATTTTGCGACCTTTGTAATATCAAAGTGTGTTTAAAAATAGTAAGTTTTTACAATATATGCAGTAAAATTGCGATAATAGCGTGGAAAGTTTATTCCTGATAAAGTGAATTATGATCTCAATTGAATATTGCAGATATCAGCAATAACATGTACAGTTCTATTCAATGCCCCGGCGCCCTCGGATGTTCAAAATCATATTAAAATTCGATTTAAGGCAGCTCCGACGCAGTGAGTTTCAAGCCATTTACAAGGGTTCGAAACTGACACTCAATTTTTCAATATTTTTGAATGAAATTCATACAGTATGTTCAGAAGATAATTGCCGACGGTACTGTAGGAGCACTTTTTGAAATTTTGTTTTTGCACAAGTTTTATGATGGATTCGTTTTGGGGGCGAAATTCG
>CAVLJG010000003.1:11772591-11896589 GCA_963669975.1 Acanthoscelides obtectus | reverse complement strand
AGTATTATACAGGGTGGGCGATTTGTAACTGACTGGTTTGTATCTTGAATATTTGTGAAATGAAATAAGATACGTCCATTTTTTTCATCTTAATCTTTTGTTGAAACTTAGAAATTATGCATAACAAATAATATCAGACAAATGTCCGCCTCTGGACGCCGCGCAAGCCTGAGCCCTTTTGATTACATTTTCCATGACTTTTTCGTAGGTTTCGGGAGGAATATTTTCAATCGCTGCCGTAATATTGTTGTTCAGCTGCTGAACAGTATCTGGTTTGTTGGTATAGACCCTATTTTTAAAAAATCGACATAAAGAAGCCAGGAGCCGTTAAATCCGGTGACCTTGGTGACCAGTTGACATCACCAAATCGAGAAATTAACGTTTCGGAAGACTCATTGTTTCCTTAGATGTGTGACAAGTTGCTGGAACCACATGTTTTGCAGGTTAAATTGTTGGATATGAGTTTTGCACCATATATCATGGTCACTAGGCTGTAGTTCTTGGGTTAATTGAATTTTGTATGGCCGCAAATGCAAGTCTTTTTTTAAAATATTGCATAACGTGCGACGAATTCCCAGTTCTTGAGAACGATGTCTGGTAGACGTCTCAGGGCGCCCCACTACACGTTCACGAACTCTCTCGATATTTTCCGTAGTACGAACAGTTCGACCTGGGCACATTATGTCGTAGCCGAATCGTTGCATTAATCGACTCATTATTTGAGTAAAATGTTTAAACAATACGGGCGCATTGTGGGATCGTGTAGCGCTCCATGATGAATGGGCACATGTGCTTCAAACAACCACTACGGCGCCGCCACCTGCTGAAGTGCGTGTATCAAAAATGGCGCGCAATTTAAATTAATCAGTTGCCAGATGGTTGATACTTAGAACAGGGAAGAAACTAGTAATATGGTTATCAAATCGATAGGGCCTATGTAGTATGTACTAATTGTATATGGGCCTATTTGACTGACTTGGTCCTTTAAATTTTTTTGTTTTATACATGTTTGTAACTAGTTATAAGGGACTAACTTGTGCCAAGCATAATCCTGTACGAACTGATGACAGCGTTGCGTGGGAAGTGCATGGTTAATCCAATTGACGCCATTTTTTTGCTATTTAATCGAGGCACCGGCAGTGTATGTAAACCAAACATTTATTTAACAATCGGTTCAAAAAAAAATGATACACTCGTACCGCAATATCGCACTTGTCGATATAATTTAATTTATAGTGAGTGTCTTCAAATGCTACAGAGCTTCGCGAATGTACGCAGATCGCTTTCGCAGACGTTATCGTGTAGGGCCACGCGATTTGATTTCTTGTGCAAAGAGCTAGGGATACAGGTCGTTTGCAGGAATATCGAGGGGAACATTGGAAAATCTAGACAATCCCGAATGGTGAAAACTGAGGAATCTGTAAAAGAAAATCCTTCAACAAGCTATAGCGTTATCAACTGGATCAATTAAATATGGTCCTGTTGGCTGACTTGACTCACTCGATTTTTTTTCACCTGTTTTTAACTAGCTGATTGGGACTAAAGGGCCGAACTACTACGGCGCCACCTACTGAAGTGCGTGTATCAAAAATGGTGCGCTATTCAAATCAATTTGGTATTTAGAGCAGGGAAGAAAACTAGTAATAGGGTTATCAAATCGATAGGGACTATGTAGTATGTATTAATTGTATATGGGCCTATTTGCCTGACTTGGTCCTTTCAATTTTTCTGTTATACATGTTTGTAACTAGTTATAAGGGACTAACTTGTGAGAAGCATAATCCTTTACGAACTGATAACAGCGTTGCGTGGGAAGTGCATGGTTAATCCAATTGACGCCATTTTTGCTATTTAACCCAGGCACCGGCAATGTATGTAAACCAAACATTTATTTACCAATCGGTTAAAAAAAAAATGATACACTCGTACCGCAATATCGCACTTGTCGATATAATATTAATTTATAGTGAGTGTCTTCAAAATGCTACAGAGGCTTCGCGAATGTACGCGGATCGCTTTCGCAGACGTAATCATTTGGGGCCACGCAGATTTGATTTCCTTGTACAAAGAGCTAGGGATACAGGTCGTCTGCAGGAATATCGAGGGGAACATTGGGAAATCTAGACAACCCCGTATGGTGAAAACTGAGGAATCTGTAGAAGAAAATCCTTCAACAAGCGATAGAGTTACCAACTGGATCAATTGTATATGGACTTGACTTGCTCGATTTATTGTTACACCTGTTTTTAACTAGCTGATTAGGACTAAATGAACTGATTGCAGCATTATCTGGAAAGTGCAGAGTCAACCTGATTTTTAATTAGTCGAATTGGCGTCTGGGTCGCAAATTTTGCTTGCCGCGTATCAATAGTAAGATCGGGCCTGAGAGAGACGTCAATTTAATTATGGATCGTTTTACGACCAAAATCCCGGACTTTCAGTGCCTATAAAACCCTGGAATAAGTATATGTCCGGTAAAAACCACAACTAAAAATAGCTTTGCAAACCGTCATTCGTCTTGGCAAACCTAGCAAAGTGAAGTATCTCTAAGAATAAAGTACGTTTTAATTACTGCCATGTTTCAAATACCACTCGACCTCGGCTTTGCTCTGCTAATGAAAACGAATTTTTGCGTATTCTTTACAATTAGGAAGACAAAGGAGACGTGTGCTATATTTTACTTAGACTAGATTACATAAGACTTTTAACAATGAAATCTTTTTTTTAAGATCCTTTTGTGATAATGCTTTACCATTAAAAAATGAACATCAGACAAACTGAATCATTGTTCCAGCTAGCAAAGGACCTGCACGAATCACATAAAAAGTCAGTCGATTTAGTATAATTTTGCACCATCCTGAACAAAAGTTGACACGAGACCAAAGTAGTTCTATGACTATTTTCTGAGGAATTATGGGTGAAGTTTGCAAATTTGCAAAAATGGCAAAAATATATATAATATATATTTATATAGTGGATACCAAATAAAACCCGATGCACGTCATCGATCTGGAACTGTGCGCTGTTGCCAGAATTTGCACATTTTCTTTTAAGCAAATAAATTTAATAAAATAAATTGTTTATATATACCTACCATTTACTATAATACCATTATATTAAAATAAATAAACTTGTTGTAAAATTAAATTCCTTTCTGAATAAAAACACCTGATTTTGGTAGATATTCAATGATATGAGCTCTTTACACCTACTGTTAAGTTGTTTTGGCATTTTGGATACTTTACACCACTTCACAGTAACTGTTGTCCTGAAAAGAACAATTTTTAATTGGCAAGGCAACGATTCAAAGCTCAAATAGCGCAAAACTCACAAACTAAACAATAAAGAACTAATAGTACGACAAAAGGACAATGGCAACTGATGTCAACAAATGAGAAGTGGCAACCTCACATTTCTCTGCACGGCACTACCAACCGAATCGAGACGGGGAAATTTAAACTTCAAGTAGAAATGTCACATTGAATGTAGTCAACTGTTGGTAACCATGATTTTTATGAATGACATCACCTATGACGTGCATCGGATTTTATTTGGTATCCACTATACAGTCATCATCCAATAGAAAACGATTAATTGTTTTTTCAAATAAAGTCACAGACAAAGTCCTGTATGATATTGGTACCTTTTTATACAATCGAGCGACATTTAAAGACAAAAAAAACATTTGAAAAACGTTCTTAAGAACCAACCCGCCTGTAGTCGCGCCGGGTCTGGCTGACCCATATGCTTCTAAAACCTACCACTGCGTATATGTGACAACACTGCCCGATGTCTCCTTCCTTGTTAGTGTCAGCGCAGCCGCAAAGCTGATTGTGTTGTTTCATAGTTTCAGACCCGGCGCGACTGAATACCGATTTCTCACAATGTCAAGACTCTTATGGGGAGAAAATAGGTTCTGAAAATGCAGCAGTTAATTTGTCATTATTTATTGAGGCAATGTTTCTTATTGATCGTTATCTTTGCGTTCAATGTTTTATTTTACTGTTTTCTTTTTTTGACTGCTTTTAGTTTGACCTTTTGATGTATACTAAGTGACATAAATCCGAACACCCAGTTTAAATGGTTTAATTTTAATAAAAGTTGGTGAATGATTTATCTTACTGTAAATAACAAGTGAAAAAATTTTCAGCCTTATCAGTTGGACATTCCGGTTTTTATACTGCTTTTTTTTAATTCACTAACGCTCTAAAAATGAATATTTCAGCCGCAGTAAAGAATCAACGTTGGCGGATTTTGGTTCTTGACATCCTTTACGATCGGTTACGATGCCTAGAGAACGGAGACCTGTACGATTTCGTCAAGTTAGTGAGTTTGATAGGGGCCGTATAGTGGGACTTCGGGAAGCTGAACTTTCTTTTCGGGCAATTGCAGTTAGAGTGCAAAGAAGTGTAGACACTGTGGTTAGGTGTTGTCAGGCATGGCTTCGAGAAGGCCGTATGCAAAGAGCAAGGGCACTGGACTCCGCCGTAGAACAAGAGACCGTGAAGATCGCCGCCTAAGATTATTGGCCTTAAGGGACCGTTTCTCCACTATCAGGTCCATGGTTTGCAGAACACGGAAGACCTATTGGCATGCGAAGTGTTTACCGACGAATGAGAAGTTTTGGCTTGTTTTCATACCGGCCACACTGGGTCCTCCCTTTAACTCGAGAACACCGACGTAATCGCCTTGAGTGGTGCAGACAACGGTCACTCTGGGATCAGGAATGGAACAGTATTGTCGTTAGTGACGAGTCTCGATTTTGTTTAGGCATGCACGATGGTCGTACCAGGGTTAGAAGGCCACGTGGTGAAAGGAGAAATCCACACTTTTTTGTTGAAAGACATGTTCATCACACTGTTGGTGTTATGGTTTGGGCTGCTATAGCTTATGGTTCCAGATCACCTTTAATCTTCATCAGAGGTAACATGAACGCACAGCGTTATATCCACGAAGTTCTAGAACCCCATCTTTTACCCTATCTTGACACCCTGGCAGATCCAACTTTCCAACAAGATAATGCCCGACCACATGTTGCAAGAGTCACAATAGGCTTCTTTCAACATAATGATGTCACATTGTTACCATGGCCACCAAGATCTCCCGACTTATCCCCAATTGAGCACGTGTGGGATATGATTGGTAGGAGATTGCTCAATTTGCAACGTCCTCCTCAGACTCTAGAAGCACTTCGAGAGGAGTTGGTGGTTGCCTGGAATGAGATACCACAGGAGGACATTGACCACCTGATCAGAAGCATGCCTAGGTGCGTTGGAGAATGCGTAGCACATCAGGGTGCATCCACACATTATTAAAGGTCAAAGGGCTTTAAAGCAGTGCAATCATTTTGAAATTTTTATCATTTACTTATTATGCTTCATTAAGTACTTATACAAAATTTTATTAAAATAAAACCATTTAAACTGGGTGTTCGGATTTATATGCCACTTAGTATAAATCTATCAAGAGGTATACATAAACGCATTTCATTTCGGCGATGTTTCATTTTTGAAAGTATGAGTTGACATATGTCAAACAATATACTGGTTCATGCGTTATTCTAGGCAAACGACTTTTTTATACCAAAGAAGACGGAAAGTTCGCCAACAAAACCAGGGCGCGACCACAGGAGGGTTAAATATCTGTAACGCTGAGAGTGCGGACGTCTGTTCTGTAGCGAATTTTTAATACAGATAAGCAGGAGCTTGTTTGGTGATAATTTTATGAAACTTTCAAACTGAATGCAGGATCCCTACATATTTAATTCCTAACAGTTGTAGGCTGCAGTAGTGTTAAAACGCACGCATGCATTTTGACGTTTTTCTATTGCTATGTGAGGATACGTCTACTATTATGTAAGATTTTAAGGTTACCGTATCCTCTTTTTAACATAGATAAGACATGCTCCGAGAACCTGAGTGAATTGTAGATTTAAATTTGGCAAAACCTTACGCACACGTGATTTTTTCTACATGCTTTCCTCACTTTTTTGATATAACCTTTTTTGTTTGGTTTTTGAAATGTCGCACGTTTTACCCTTCTGTGGATTAAAGTATATTTATTTACTTATTCTATATTATTATTTTTGTTATATTATACTACAACTCAATTTTTAGACAAATCGAAAAATGTAAGAAAATATTAGTAATATTTTTCATTTGCACCAACGAATGCGTGTTCAAAATTTAGCAGCAGGTTGTGAACTTGTTCTCTGATGACTCTTATCGTGATTTATTTAAACAAAACTTGTGAAACTGCATTATTTTTTTCGGGAATATTCTGTCAATGGTATACATTACAAACTGTTTTTTTTTAAATCCGATTTCTTGTTGTTTCAGCATATGGCCAATGCGATTTTGCTGGTGACAGCCAACATTCTGGGACTGACTTCCTATTTAGTGGAAGACAAACAACAAAGGAAGGCGTTCCTTGAGACTAGACAATCCTTAGAAGTAAAATTGGTTATAGAGGAACAAACGGCAGAACAGGTAACCTGACAGAAGCAATTGATTAACGTATTCTACCTCAAGACAGCCAAACATGTACTGTAATTAGGCTTCCACAGACAAATCTGAAAGATACTAGAGCCATCTGTGATACATTAGCAGAACCAAACAGTCTCCTTGAGAGGGACATGCGCCGTTTCTTGCTCATCAGCAACTCATCAGTGCGGTATAGGTATAAGTTTAGTGGTCAATTTTGGTGGTGCGACATATAAATGTGCATTACGCAGAGCATCGAACAGTTATGGAGCCGGTAGCGTAGGAATCTTCCGTTACCTTTCAACGTGTGGGATGAGGATGAATATCCACTTGGCAAACAATTGGTGGGTGGAGATCGTCAGAATTTTCGCCTACTTTCACACAGTCAAACTCTTTCCAAAGTAATGGGTGATTTTTTTGCTAGTATCTTTTTGGCAACACTGTTTTTGACTGATGACGCGTGAATCGTGTCTTGTGTCATTGTCAAACTTATCCAGTTTCGTCTATAATTTAACCATGAAGCGACTTACGAACGAACAACGCTTGCAAATTATTGAATTTTACTATCAAAATTCATGATCGGTTAAGAGAGTGCATCGAGCACTGCTTAAAATTTATGGGCAATTTGGTTGGCCTGCTGAGGGAGCTATTCGGAAGCTTGTGACTAAATTTCGAACCCAGTTTACATTTTATTGGACATTAAACCACCAACACGCAGACGTAGAGTGAGGACTGAAGAAAATATTGCGGCTGTATCCGCCAGTGTTAGTGATGACCGTGAAATGTCGATTCACCGCCGTTCGCAACAATTGGGCCTCTGTTACTCCACTACGTGGAAAATTTTGCGACAGGATTTGGATGTAAAACCTTATAAGATACAGCTGGTGCAAGAATTGAAGCCACACGACCTCCCACAATGTTTCCAATTTGGTGAATGGGCGCTGGCAAAGATGGAGGAAGATCCACATTTTTATCGAAAAATTGTGTACAGCGACGAAGCTCATTTCTGGTTGAATGGGTACGTTAACAAGCAAAATTGCCGCATCTGGAGTGAAGACCTGCCAGAAGCATTGCAAGAGCTACCAATGCATCCCGAAAAAGTCACTGTTTGGTGTGGATTATGGGCCGGTGGCATCATCGGGCCGTACTTCTTCAAAGACGACAATGGCCGGAACGTAACGGTGAATGGCGAGCGCTACCGTGCGATGATAACAAACTTTTTGTTGCGCAAAATGGAAGAGCTGGACTTGGCTGACATGTGGTTTCAACAAGACGGTGCCACATGCCACACCGCACACGAAATAATGGCCCTATTGAGAGGCGAGTTCGGTGAACAGTTTATCTCACGTGTGGGGCCCGTCCATTGGCCGCCTAGATCTTGTGATTTAACGCCGTTGGACTATTTCTTGTGGGGCCATGTGAAGGCTAATGTCTACAGGGATAAACCAGCAACGATTGACGCACTGGAAGCCAATATTGAAGCATTTATTCGTGAGATACCGGCCGATATGTTGGAGAGAGTGTGCCAAAATTGGACCTTGCGCATGGGCCATCTAAAGCGGAGCCGCAGACAACATTCACATGAAATAATCTTTAAACATTAAATTATATCGACCGTTCTATCGACTCAGATAAAGATTTAATCGTTTTTTCAAATTTTTTGTGTTTTTTTTTTAAATCAAATCCTATACCTCTTAAAAAATCACCCGTTATATTTCTAAATTAATTTTTGCATTCTGCTACTGTCTCCTAGATGGCGCTGATATCTTCCAGATCCCTTTTTGGACGCCGAGGTATATGGTTGGCCGTCTTCGATAGTATGCGTCAACAAATGATAAAAGACATTTTTCATTACTGTATTTTCGTTTATTTTTTGTTTGTAGGAACGCCTATTGCTTTCTGTTCTACCGGAACATGTAGCTGTACAAATGAGGCAAGATCTGGTAGAATCTACCGATAGCCAGTTTAAGAAAATTTACATGAGCCGCCACGAGAATGTTAGGTGAATATTTCAGTTTATATTCAATATTAATATCATACCAGAAAAATACGATCCAATGTATCTCCGAATAATCTCTTTTTGTTGTACTGCTGTACTTGTACTTGTGTTGTACTTGCCCTTGAGACGGCGAAGTAAAACATTTAAGACCACACTATTGTGTCTTAGACTATTTTCTCACAAGCCAAACAACATGGTTTTCTTTAGATATCGAAGTACTATTTCTCGCATTTCAGATCCATGAACAATGCACAGCGTTAGTAGTTGAATATTGCATAACAGTTAGCCGGTATGTTGCGATAATAGTTTGTGTCGGAAGGGGTCACAGTATTCATATTTAGGAAGGTGTTTGTCTCCGGTGGGATATTATGTAAAAAATCTAAAAAAGTAAAAAAATGACGAAATGACATTTGCAGACTACGTAGGTTTTAAGAGTACAAATATACTCAGTGACAATTAATAAGAAAAATAAAATAATGTGTTGAGCAACCCCTCAGCTGAATACACTCCTGTATATATACTTATATAAGAAGGCCTGCACTCGTTGTACATGGTAGGGATAAAGCAAATTTTCCCGTAGGATTCTATGGACTATGGTATGCGATAGTCCTACGCGGCGGCCTAATTCTTGAGTGCGAATATTAATTTGGTACACTTCTGCCTGGGTGTACCCGTTGGCGAAATAAATAAGCGATAAATTTGAGCTACAAGATTTAAATTCTGACGTAAACTAACAACATGTCGGCGAACTCTTGATTCGAGAACATTGTAAATAAACACGACGACGTACGCGAACAATAACTAACCACTGTTACCGTTTGCGATCGATTGCCTGTTCGATAAGAGTGATGAATGACCGACGCGCTGTTGTCATGTGTGTTTTAAATATTTAATTTAATGAAACTTACTTACTTACTAACTACAAATTTTGGCTTAACTTAGAAAAACACTTAATGCCATTTATTTGTTAATTACCCAATTTAAAGCGTTTTAGATTAGATTATAAAAATTAGTAAGATTGTGGTGATTGTGGTCGATATGAAACACTTAAAGTTGTAAGCTATAAAGCCATTTAGACAAAAATCTGTTGGCTTTTGGACCATGGGTTGTATGAACTTTTTGACTTGTTTTGACGCCCCCCTATTACCTATTTTAATAATGACTACCAAAACGTTTACACCCTGTATTTGCAAAAGGTCTTTGTTTCATTAAATTTATCGAAGAGATTCAAAAGACCTAAATATTACTGGTCAAACTGTATACGCCCAAGGAGGTCGTGGATCCGTGCTTGCATATACAATATGAAGCTCTTAGTACCTTGCAATTTTCAATTCTAACTAGGTCCTTTGGAATGCTCCTGATATCACAACTTATGTGTGTTATAAGTTTGGAAAGTTTTTAACCTGCCGCATTAGGAATATACAAGACACTGATTATATCTATGTTTTAGTATATTATATGCTGATATCGTGGGATTTACGGCTATTTCGTCAACGTATTCAGCTCAAGAGCTGGTGAAAATGCTGAATGAGCTGTTTGCAAGATTCGATAGACTTGCAGAGGTAAGTTGAATCAACATGATGGGATCTTATGTAGTGTTATCGACATCTCCACCCATGATGAGATAATAAATATTAACGATAATTATCGCTTTATTTAGATGCATCGAAGGTATCTACTTTGTTCATATTATGAAAAGTGGCAAGGGCAAGGATTCCGCGTCTAGTTATTATTGGTTTTTATATATAAATCATAAGTTCTAGTAGACTTTCTATATCGTTCATAATCTTTATTAGAACAGAAACATGTGACTTTTCGAACACTACTTTTTCTAGAAGTTAAAACTAGGCGGTTAGATTGAAACACCCGTAATTAAATTTTTGGTCTCTTTTTCAGAAATACCATCAGCTGCGAATAAAAATACTAGGAGACTGCTATTACTGCATTAGTGGTGCTCCAAAAGAGAGACCTGACCATGCAGTATTATGTGTTCATATGGGGTTATCAATGGTAAAAGCAATCAAGTAAGTTCTCAAGGCTTTTTATAAAATTGATTCCCAGTAGTCTAAAGTGCGATCATCTAATCTATCTGTTTTTAATTGTGAAAGATCAAGGAAAATGTATTGGATTTTTTATTGACCATCAACTACAATAAAACATATTACAATGCCTTTTGTAACCACACAAAGCACTAAGTTGCCTGAATATCAAGCTCTAACCATCAGCAAAACTAAAAATCAAACAATTAAAATTTCACGGAAACAACATATAAAATACCTTGGCATTTTTTTTTTTCGATAATTGATTTTACTAGAATATACACATAGGCTAAGAAATCAAGATTCCTACTGTAAAAGTTTGATTACTTTAAGAACTTAACAAAAAACAAATGATTGCACTCTATCATACTTTAGTAAAGTGACATTTTTTTTTTTTATATCGAAACACCGCGGCTGCTATGATGATCCCAAAGAAATTTTGTTAATACGATTTTTGAACTGCCTAAGGTTAGTAGAACTGGGAAAAGCTTCCTCCCGTAGTTTGTTCCACAATCTAGACACCCTCGGGACAAAGGAGCGGTCGTATCGGCCAGTTCTGTATGTACGAAGTTTGACACGGTTAGGATGGGACGCCGAAGTCAGGCGGGTCTGTCTGGCAGGCACATCGCGCGGCGGCATCATGGAAGAGAGCTCTGAGGAGCAAAGCCCGTTGGTGTAGCGATAGAAAAGAGCTAGATCGCCGACGGCCCGCCGGTGCGAAAGAGTCCCGAGACTGTCTGTTAGAGAAGAGTCATCGATCAGTCGGACCGCCCTCCTCTGGACAGCATCGAGCATAGACAATGTAGTCGGGGCGGCAGCACCCCAAATGTGTGAGCAATACTCGAGGCTAGGCCTTATCTGGGCCTTGTATAGAGTGAGAAGGTCATGCGGAGAAAAGTACTTCTTAGCCCTAAACAAATAGCCTAGCTTTTTCCCAGCAGCTGCAGCTATTGAAGAGATGTGTTCGTGCCAGATCAGGTCCTCGGTGATCTGGACTCCGACCAGCCGAAATGAATGGCTCTTTGGTAGAACTCGACCGTCCATCGAAACTGTATGAGCGCTAGGACACTTTTTGTTCGTCAAAGTACAGTACTGTGTTTTGGAAGCATTGAACTGTACAAGATTGTTGCGTCCCCAAGCAGTGATAGCCTCCAGGTCTCTTGTAAGAGAAGAAGTCGTCGCTAGTCTTCTTTTTTCCAGCTCAGCGGCAGAGATCGGCTTGTCACTCCGAATTCCTGCATGTAGAGTGCTGTCATCAGCGAAGCTGTGGATTGGGTTGATCGTGCAGGAAAGGAGGTCGTTGATATGTAAGAGAAACAGTGTTGGAGCCAAGACCGATCCCTGGGGAACACCCGCGTTGACGTTGTGGGATGAAGAGGAGAATCCGTCAATTACGACGGATATCTTGCGGCCAGAGATAAAGTCAGCCACCCATCTGCAAAGCTTTTCTGGGAGGCCGTAGGATGGAAGTTTGCTCAAGAGGGCAGCGTGCCACAGCTGATCGAACGCTTTCGTGATGTCAAGAGCAACGACATGAGCCTCACCATGAGACTGGATGAGTTTACTCCACAGTTGCGTGACGTAAGCTAGGAGGTCCCCTGTGGATCGTTGGTGCCGGAAACCGTACTGCCTGTCGCTAATCAAGCTGTGACATTCGAGGTAGTCCAGAAGCTCGCGATTTATGCACCTCTCCATCACTTTACTGATAACAGAAAGCAGAGCTATAGGCCTGTAGTTGTAAGGGTCGGTTTTAGATCCTTTTTTTGGGATGGGCTGTACATGAGCAAATTTCCAGTTTTCTGGGAAGGTGCCGGATTCATAAGATATCTGGAAGAGACGCGAAAGAACTGGAGCAAGCTCAGCTGCACATCTCTTCAGTACAATGGCAGGAATCAAGTCCGGACCAGAAGCTTTGTTGATGTCGAGCGACAAGAGCACTCGTCTTACGGTCTTATGCCTGAATGTTACCTCCCGCATAATGTGGGGAACCCTTTGAATTGACGGCACTTGGGCGTTGGTGGGGACGTCCATGGTGGAGTTGGCAGCAAAGATCTTGGCTAGCACTTCCGCCTTGGCCTTTGAGTCGAATACAATAGTTCCATCCTGACACGTAAGTGGTGGAAGGCTACTGTGTGAGAAGTTCTTTTCAATCTGCTTGGCCAGCGTCCAGAAAGACCGACTGCCATTGCGCTGCGTCATTACCCTGTGCCTAACTTTTATATCATGCTGGGTTTTGGCATTGCGAACCGCTTCGTTATATTTGTTTCTGGACTCGACGTCGGCTTGTCTGTTCTCTACAGTGGGGTTTTGTAGGTAGGTTCTGTGGGCCTTGATCTTCTGCTGGCGAGCAGTGTCACACGATTTGTTGAACCAGCCGTTGGACCCTGGTTAGGAACTTTCACTGTGTGAGGGATGTATTCCTCCATTCCGACGTGGATAATTTCGGTTATTGAAGAACAGACAGTCGACGCATCCGCGTCAGTGAAACAGACATCTCTCCAAGGAAAGCTAGGGAAGAAGTCTCTGAGCCCCTCCCAGTCGGCATGTCCGTAATGCCAAGTTTTGCGGCCTGTGCGAGTTTCTGCGGCCACAGCGGCTTCTGACCGAAACCTAGCCTCCACAACACCGTGATCTGAGTTACCCAGGGGGGACAGGACGGCAGTGCTGTAAGGGGCAGGATGCGTGGTCAGAAAGAGATCCAGCAGGCTACTGGCGTGTGACGAGATGCGGGGGAAAAAGTAGGGCTCGTCACCAGCTGGGTCAGCCCTTGAGTAAGAGCGAACGCTTCGACTGCACGACCTGCTGCATCGGTCTTATTTGAGCCCAACCAAAGCTCATTATGGGCATTGAAATCACCGAGAAGAACTACCTCTGAAGCGGGGTGATTGATGTTCAGGAAGTCGATCTGGACGGCGAGGTATTCGAGTAGGTCATCCCAGTTATGGTTCGAGGGAGAGCGATAAAGGCAGCAAATAAATTTGGGTGATGTTTTGGAGTTGAGGCGAAGCCACAGAATGTCCTTCCGGTCTGATTCCAAAGAAAGATCCCTGGAGCAGGAAAGCCTGCTGCGGACAAAAGCCACAACTCCCCCGTTCTTTCTCAGATTGGAGTGCACCTCGTAGTTTGGGAAGTTGAGATGGTTAATCGGTGCAGCCTCTGAGATTTTTGTCTCCGCCAAGAAAAGCACGGCGGGACGATTGGATTGCAGGTAGTGATGAACAGCATCAATGTTGCTGTTGATCCCGCAGATGTTCGAAAAACAAATTTTATCTTCGATGTTGTTCCCTCGAGCCCACCCTCCACCCGGACATTCCGAGAGTGGAGTGAGTTTACGTCCGGAGAGAGAGAGAGAGAAATTAAAATTCGAAAAAGTAACAAATAAAATAGAAGCTGAGGTGTGTAAGTTTTTTTAGATACAAAATTCAGCACTCCAAATTCCAAAATGGCGGATTGAGGGGTTGCCGAATTGGACGGTTTTCTGGACAAAACACCTCACATCTCAGTAGCTAATTACCAAAACCCCATAGTAAGTTATATCAATCTTCTTCTTTTGAAGTGGTTTATCCGAATATGCAATAAAATTTGAGGCATTCCTTTTAAAAAATCATAACTTTGATATGTAGGTCAAACTTCGGACACCCTGTATAATTGCCAATATTTTAGAAATGTGCACTCAAATGTTATGTATAACATGCCATAAATAGATTTTCCCAAAATATATTTGTTTATGAGTAATATTCCGTCCACACATGGATGGGCCACCCTGTATACTTATGGCATATATTGTCTTCCGATTGTCTACATGGAATCGTAAAGAATCAATGTATACGCTTAAACGCCCACCACAGGTCCAACTAGTAAACTATAATATCGTTGGTCATTATGCCATAAACCTTTTATTATCGCGCCTAGACATCGTTTTGATAGCAACCACGAGAACAGTAAACATTTAAGTATGCTTTAACTTCTCCTTTAGCGACGTAAATATACTTTTATATGTCTTTTATCATTGAATCTAGAGCTGGGCTCAAAATATTACTTAAGTAATTCTGAAATTAGCGTTCAACAATGAAATAAACAAAACACGCTCTAAAAGCGCAACTTTCCACCTCGTTAAGCGGCTTCGTATCTCTTACCGTTTCGAACATCCCAATGGTGAGGATCGAATTTAAACCACCTGGTATATTGAACTGATAATCTCGTTAACTTATAGGTATGTTCAACAAACTGGCAATTGTCCTTTAGACATGAGAGTAGGGATTCATACAGGAGCAGTTCTAGCTGGGGTACTAGGACAACGTCAATGGCAGTTTGACGTATACTCACAAGACGTAGAGCTGGCGAATCATATGGAAAGCAGTGGATTGCCTGGGTACGATATAAGTATATATATAAAAAGAGAAAAAGATCATGTGGAGAAAGGTATATAACAAAAAGTAGGAAAATAATGGGCAAAATCCGCAAAAAGGATGAAAGTGAATGCGAGCATAAAATAGGATAGGTAACCCGAGCGATACGTATTTCTGCTGGTTGGCCCAAAATGAATGTACATATGCAACTACAAAAGTAGATACACATGTCCACACATCCGGATACGGGTGTAACCTGAGGAAACGAAGATGTAGAGAGAAAAAATCGACACACAACGTCCACAATAACAGCCAGCCTACACATTGTAGTATAAAATGGCTAGAAGACCTCGAGTTTTCAAGGACACATCTAACCACAACCATCCATCTTCGTTTCCTCAGGTTACACCCGTATCTGGATGTGTGGACATCTACTTTTGTAGTTGCATATGTACATTCATTGCGGGCCTGATGAAGCCAACTAGCAGAAATACGTATCGCTCGGGTTATCTATCCTATTTTTTCTGCTCGAACCCACTTTCCCTCTTTTTGCGGATTTTGCCTATTATTTTCCTATTTTTTGTTATATACCTTTCTTCGCATGATCATTTTAACCACATATACATGTGGTTAAACTACAAATCGCTGCAGAAAATTATTTTCGGTTCAAAATAAAACTTTTCGAAATAATTTCTAGAGATTTTGTTTTAAAATGTTTCCTTATTATCTGCAGAAATCTATATTTCGATAAATTTTTTAGGCGAGTTCATATCTCAAACGCAACTTTGTCGTTCCTCAATGACGACTTTGAAGTTGAGAGAGCACACGGTGAAGATAGGGATGAGAATTTGAAAGCGAATGGCATTGTTACGTACTTTATAGTAAAGGTGCTAAAACCAGTAAGTTTCTAAAGAATGGCTTGATAGCGTTCTAGGTATTAATATATGTATTTTATATTCAGTTTCAGCCGAGTTGCCAAGATGTTCAAAATGGCGGTGGGATTGTACCAGAAGAGGATAGCTGTGTTATAGCAGAAATTGTATGTGATAAAGAAGATGTAAATGTATGTTATTCGTTATATCAGCATGTTTGTCAGTATTGGTGTTTTCACAGTTAAACTACAGGATGTACTTTCACATCTTCCTCACACATGCATTCGCAATCATTTTCTATGCTTGGATGTTTGTGTAAGCTTGCAAAGTTTTGCCCCACCGCCTTGAAATGAAATTTTCCCGTCAATGTATGAAACTTCCAGATTTATGTTTATCCCCGACACTATTACAACTTGATTGCCATCGGCGTGTGATTTGAGCTTACCTTTTATTTAATAATTAGCATTGGTGTGCTTGCAGATACAACTACAATGTTGACAGTCTGTGTTGAATTCATTGGGGAGTTTTCGGAAAGTGGGTAAAAACAACGGTCTTCAATCACCCGATCCATGTGTGTGTACAAGAGCAAGTAGCAGCTGGACGGTTCAAAAAAATCATAAAATAGTTAATTTTTACTCGAAAACAAATTTATTGATGGAATCAGGTTCACAAGGAAATAGCATTTGAGACAATCAAGTGTGGAAAATCACATCAGGCATGTGGTGGCCGAAATCGTTGATGCAGTGCTGGAGGCGTTCTTGGAAGTTCGCGTAGACTCTCTCCAACATCGCTCTCTCAACTTGGGCGACTTCCACGCGAATTTCGCCCTTCAATTCGTCCAGAGTTCGGGGCTTGTTCGCGTATACTCTAGCCTTGAGGTGTTCCCATAAAAAAATCGCATATGGATAAATCTGGGGACCGAGGAGGCCAATGAACATCGCCAAACCTGGAAATAAGGCGACCAGGGAAGAGAGGGCGAATAACGTCCGTGGATGCTCGGGCTGTGTGGACGGTCGCCCCATCCTGCTGGAACCACACACGTCGGATTGGAACACGTCGCCATCGTAATTCAGGGAGAAACAAGTTGGTGATCATGTCGACGTAGCGCTCTAAGTTCACGGTAACATCACGACCATTACCGTCTTCGAAGAAGTAAGGGCCAATGATACAAGTTTGCGATACAACGAACCCACCTTCTTTGGAATCATTATAACATTAGCGGTCTTCCACGCCGTTGGGAAATACTGGGTCCTTAGCATGGCATTGATTATTGCCACGAGACTTCCGGGATAGTAGCTTCAGCGCCTTATTAGTGATTCGGTCCTCTACAGGTGCTTTACGCACCGTGAGGTCTTTAAATGACGCTGAAGACTCCTCTGAGGAAAAATCACTAAGGGAGGCCCTACTGCCACTGACGCCGTTGGCCTTAAAATATCTCCTGGCGGACCTTACAATGTGAAGGTCATTATCAAGGTAATAGTTGGGAGATACTTTCCGTTGCATCAGCGAAAACCTCGACCTTTTCTTCTATCCTAAAGACTATGCCCCCAGGACCGTGAATGTGCGGAAGTTGTTCTCGCTTTCCTTTTCTGAGCGACTTTGCTTCTTTGCTCCATTGCTCATTACTAAATTCATGAAGAGCATTTCTCACTTCATGCACAAGATTCGTCGCTCTGCGAATGTCATCAGGATGAGATTATCGGTTCTTCGATTAGTATCAATGTGTTTATCTCATTGATCCTATTCATGGACCATAGCTAGACATTTTGCAAAGGCTTAGTCCAAGTCTTTTTGTAGTAATACAATATACAGGGTGTTACAGGGTATTGCCAGGAAAATTGATGTGTTGACATTTTCGTTATAGAATTATGATTCTCGATAACATATTGAAATACTGAGAAGATGAGTTTTAGTAGATGCAAATGTATCATCAAAGGACACACTCATAGGTACATATTTATGTTTACCGAAAGGCAGCATGCTACTAGTTCTTGAATCACTCCGTTCAGGTGCACCGTGCAAGTAGCTGTTTTATTAACAGTACACTAATCTGTTCATTGTTATTTAATGATAGTGTCCGAGCTGGAAGTTTGCTTAACAATAATAACAAATAAATCCAAGAGACATCTTCCAAGCAGAATCAGTTCAGCTTTGAAGAGACGACATATATTTTTGAAAATGCCAGCGGCAGACAGATCAAGGAAACAGATACAGGGTCCATGTTTAAAGACACTTTTTTTATATATCTACACTGTATAGGCTGTATGAATAATGTTGTTGCAGGAAACAATAAATCGTGCTAGACAAGACTCCGCAGATTTCAAAGTGCGATTAAGAGAAGAATTAGTCAGCAGAGATGGGCACAAGTATTACTAAATTAAGATAAAAACAAACTATTTTCTAAAATTTTATTTTCAGGGAGCTGTCAAAAAACACGAAATTCATCACATTAGCATTCACCGATCAACAAAAAGAAAAATCATATCATCGCCATATTGAAACGTCATCGAGCTTCATCCTATTGATGTTTCTTGTTGTGAGATTGGCTATTGCAGCTGCTATAGTGACTGCGTTACCTAGGTATAACATATTACAGTGAAGTAGTTCAGTGACAATGTTTCCATGATATACTATACATACAGGGTGTTCGAAAAGTTGATAACGCGCTCCTCCATCTCTGACAGAAGCAAATATGATCAAGGCAAATGTTATAAGACTTTATCTAAGCAGTCTGATGGTAACCTTGTCAATGACCTTGATACCTACCTTCAAGGTTATTTCAAGGTCATGTCTCTGACCGAAAAAAATATGATCAAGGCAAATGTCGTACAACTTTAAACAATTTAAACAATCTGATGGTAAACTTGACAATGACTTTGACCCCGTCCTTTAAGGTTATTCCATGTCTCTGACCGAAGAAAAAATGATCAACGCAAATGTTGTAAAACCTTATTTAAGCAATCTGATGGTAACCTTGACAATTACTTTGACCCACATCTTCAAGGTTATTTCACGGTCATGTCTCTGACGGAAGAAAATATGAGCAAGGCAAATGTCGTAAGACTTTATTTAAGCAATTTGATGATAACCTTGACAATGACTTTGACCCCGACCTTAAAGGTTATTTCAAGGTCATGTCTCTGACCGAAGAAACTATGATCAAGGTAAATGTTGTAAAACTTCATCTAAGCAATCTAATGTTCACCTTGACAATGACCTTGACCTCGACCGACAAGGTTATTGCAAGGTCGAATTGATTTTCTTGAATGGGATCCTATATTTTTGACCCCAGAAATAGAAAGAGGAGAATGTTCCAAGTTTGAATTTTGAGCTTGAAAGTAGTTTCAGTATTCAAATCGATTTTCTTGGATAGAACCTTACTATACTTTTGACGCCGGAAGTGAGTCAGATCTTGCTATATTTGACTTACCATTGATGCATCATGGAATCATCTGTCGCTGAACCAAAGAATTGAAATTCGCTAACTCTGTTTTATTTCAGTGATCTTACCGTAGATGTAACGTATTGTACAGAAAATATAGTATTTTTTATTATAGTTATAGTGGCTATCATAGAAGAATATCCTGGTTTGGTAAGCTAGGTACCTGTAGCTTAGGCTGAATAAATGTTATTGATTATTTTGTTCCAGATAAAATGTTGGCGTGTTCTGGAAGAATCAATGTTCGTCAGGCGTATGCTAGCTACGCTTTGTATATTAATGCTAGCTGCGATAAATCTATTAGACTCGGTAGGTCGCTTAGTAAGCGTCAAATTTTTAAATGCTAAATAACAAATAAAACTTTTACACTAGTACGGGGCGAATCCACAGTGGTTCCTTCACTTGGTACAAATATGTTCTCTTATACAGGGTGACTTCGAAGTTGAGTCATTTATTTTAACAGTGAGTAGATCTGATCAAAAGAAATGTTTTTCTCCTTTAACATTTTTCTGGTAAAATTAAAGTAACAAAGTTATAGCCCTTTAGAAGTTTGAGTACCGCACTGTCTCAATAATAATATTATGTGCTCGGTTTGGCGACAACGGATATAATCCGCCTTATCGGTTCATCGCATCGGAAACAAAAAAGCGAAAGAATTTGAAACGCTTATCACGATGTTTTTACTATAATTTTATTCAGTTGTATTCAGTCAATGTGTCAGTCGGTTACGCGTGAGTGAATAGGGGTGCTGGTTGCGTGGCTCAAACGAAATAAAAAATGCCACATGTTTAGGAAAATGCTGAACTTATGGACATGATTCTTATTTACGGGGGGGGTCTTTAGAAAATGCTGCCGCGGCATCACGGCTTATGCGGATCGGTTTCCCAATCGAGTGCAACCAACCCCTCGTGCCTTTGTTAATGTAGTACAAAGGGCTCGTGAATCAGGTGACTTAAGACCTCACAGGGGAGGGCATGCCGGTGCTCCAAGACCGCACGATCAAATACAGGTCCGCACTGAAATACTTGTCGGGAAGATACTTTATAAAACAAGGTAACATTTTTTTTATTTTTTTTTATTTTTACACACATATTTTGGTTTATCTTCCTTCTACAATCATTATCTGAAAATTAATGACTCAACTTCAAAGTCACCCTGTATATGCGGGTACCGTTCCCACCAAAAGCAGCAAACATAACACCTTATGCGCAAACATATTTACTAGAGTACGATCACTCGTACACGATCACTATACTTTTATGGGATAACTAATAATTGCTAACAACCATTGAGCGACTCAAGCTAGCTGTGACTAATGACATGTTTCAGATTTCCTGTTCTCAGTTGAGAAAGCCAACAGACAACTGCTCATCAGCAACTGACATTGACTCATCGTGTCTGTACCCGTCGTATTTCAGTTACTTTTGCGTTTTGATACTGATAGCCTCGTCTCTACCCGCATGTATTTCGTATCTATGGAAAGGGTTCTTTATGTTTCTCATCGCGGTGGCCCAATGTGTGGTTAATATTTTGGTCTTGGGTCCCACGCTGGATTGTGAAGAGTTGATGAAGCATTGGACCAGGTAAGTTGTATCGTTAAAAAATGCATACAAAAGAGACTAAACGGTATGGAGTGTTCTCAAAGTTGGGACTTACCTTTACACGGCAGAAAAATGAGCAGTTCTTTCTAGTAACATACACCGAAGTCTTAAGATAGTCGATAAGTTAGGCTTTACAAGGTAAATCAAACCTAAACGAAACCCAATCCGGTTCTACACCTCAGTCAGATCAAGCGCGAACGCGTACGATTCACACCAGTACTCAATCCAGGCGCTGACCGCGTTGGAGAACAAAACCTTTATACAACGGTTCTTAAAAAGCAAACAAAAATGGCACACTCGTACAGCAATATCGGAGTTGTCTGTATTATTTTAATGTACGGTGAGCATCTTCGAAATGCTACCGAGGCTTCGCGAGTGAATGCAGATCGTTTTTCTAGATCCTTCGTGATTTATTTTTTTGTTGCACCACACATCAGCTTTGTTATTACGAACGTAGTCGTTTCTGAAAAGGAAACTCCTAACTTTTAGAGCACTCTGTATACACCGATCGCGCGCTAGATTAAAAATTGTAGGGAAAACAAAGGTTTACAACAGTACCATAAAGAATGATATTTGAAAAATATTTACCTGCTTCGGTAACATTAAAATCGTTTTCCTCATTTCATTTTTCGGGATCCGAAAAAACATACCTGTACCTGACCCTTTTCCAAATACTAAATCGAATAAACTTATTTTTGGAATTTGTTTGAAGAAATCCAAACAATTATTGACGCATTTTTGGACCTGACAACATGCAGATTCTTTAAACGGGGCCCCTTTTCAATAAAAATATCCATAAAACTTTTTCGAATATACTTTCTTGTTATGGTGCGTACTATCCTTGAAAGGCCCTATTTTTGTGGTAACTCTTTTCATCACATTTAACGTTCCACCATCGTTTTTATGATAAAATGAAAGTCGACCTTCTGAATACATTTGCATAATTTTGATGCGTTCCTCCGCCATAAAGTGATCTATAATTTATTAAATTCCTGGGTTTATAGATGGTACATGCCATATGTTAGATGCCTAAGTGAAGTTGTTGGAAAATGGTGGAAAAATTAAACTCTGGGCGCTGAACAAAGACATTAAACGTAAACAGTGATCAGCACGTGATCAGATCCCTCGAAAGCATCCACGGATATACTCCAGTCACTTTAGGTCTAAACATCCTCGGCAATGTATTTCTAGTGAATCCACAGACCCTTTTTCGTGTCATCTTGAGACTAGAAAAAGGATGACTGTTAAAATAAGTTACCTTGATCTTTCATGAGCTCCCAGTACAAAACATCATCGATATATTTTTGATGTAGGAACAACAAATTGGTTTAGAAAACATCCACTTTGAACCTAAATTGACTGGAGTAACATCGATCTACAGACAAATTCAAGGTCACTAGCAGTCGTCGGCGCTCTACGAATCTGCACACGTTTGGACTTGTAAACGTGATTGTAGATGACACGACAGGCATCTAACAGTTAATTCACGCACAGGATTGCATTGCATACGCATTACGCATTCAGTAGCGTATACTCGTTGTTCGCGAGTGGAACGTTTTGTTTATATATTGCCTAAGATACGATGTCTGACACAGATACAGCCGACGAAGTGGTTGACATCAGCGCAACCCCACCCAAAAAAAGGGCTAAGAAGCTACATTTAAGTGCAAATGAAAAACAAATAATATTAAATATATACAAAAACCAAATTCAAGAAAAACCCGATTTGGTCGTGGACGAAGTTATATGTAAGGTAGCACATATTTCTGGAGTATGTCGGTCCAGTGTTTATAGGATCATTAAGGAATATAGGAGCACTCACTCACTTTCTGAGCCAAAACCGTATCCTGCAAGAAAAAGGATAACGGACGGAGTAGATGACTTTGACAGAACTGCCATCAGGAGGAAAGTGCATAATTTTTTCTTCCGAAATGAGATACCTACAGTAGATAAAATATTAAGATTAGTTAATGCTGATGAGGATCTTCCATCATTTAAAAGAACCACATTCCGAAAACTTTTGAAGGAACTTAATTTTCGATTCTTGAAACGGGGAAGAAACAGTATGTTAATAGAGAAAGAAGAAATTGTTGTGTGGAGAAGGGAATACCTTAGGAAGATTCGGAAGTTTCGCGATGAAAAAAGAAAAATTTACTATTTGGACGAAACGTGGGTGAATGCTGGACATACACAAGCGAAAGTTTCATCAAGGCAGGCTTTTCTAGACGGTCTTTCGGCTGGATTGAAAAATCCTGCAGGTAAGCTCCTTCATCTATCGGGCAATTTAATTTTGATAAATTCGGGCAAATAATATGCTGTGATAGCAGATAATGTGTGATATTCTCCAAAAATGGTGCATTCGCAGTGTAGTCATTAGGAAGAAAACTTCGACCCTCTTTTAAGCGTTATTTTGAAATTTATTATCATTTTTGGGTGCAGTCAATTTGCTTTGAATGGGTTTTGAGAAGTTGCAAACTTCAATTTTCTACGTTTTTCAGTTTTTGATCAGCATTCCGTGACTCTTAAATTCAGCTAAATGAACTCAATTGCCTCATTCCTTCAAATTTAATCAATCCATAGTGTAAGGAATAATTTATTTCCAGGAAAAGGCAAACGGCTGATCATTTGTCACGTAGGTAGTGAAGACGGCTTTGTTCCCGAAGCACTGTGGGCCTTTGAATCAAAAAAGACAGGGGACTATCATGAGGAGATGGACGGCAATTCCTTTGAAAATTGGTTCTCCAAAATGTTACTAAAGCTGGAGAATAACGCTGTTATTGTACTGGATAATGCCCCGTACCATTCTAGAAAAATAGAAAAAATTCCCACAATGGCAACTAAAAAAGCAAACATACAACAATGGCTGGCCTCAAAACAGATCGATTTTGATGAAACAATGGTCAAGGGTGAATTGATAAGTATAGTCAATAGACATAAATACAAATACGATTTTAAAATGATCGACGAAATGGCCAAAAAACAAAATAAAACTGTCTTGAGACTGCCACCCTACCATTGTGAGCTGAACCCTATTGAGCTGATTTGGGCCAACATAAAGCAATACGTGGCGTCGAATAATAATACTTATAAATTTTCTGATGTTAAAAATCTCTTTCACATCGCAGTCAATAGAGTTACGGCAGAGGAATGGAAAAACTGTATCCGCCACGTTCGGGAGAAGGTTGAGGTCAAAATGTGGGATTTGGACAATGTCATCGATACCCAAATTGAACCTCTAATAATTCATTTAAACGATTCAGAAGATTCAAGTTCCTCTTCTGAATGAGTGCGCGCAGCTTACTTACTAATAACTAAAAAGTGTAGTTAACTCATTTCCGAATCTCTAACTGAAATTTACTGTAAAAGATAATAATTATCTTGTATGAAATTTTTGATGACTACCCATAATATCTTGATGCGGTCCTGTAATGTCTCCTGCGCCTAAACACTCACTCACGAGCAATATGCGTGTATTTGTTTGGGTTTAGTTTATTTCTTCAGCGCCTAGAGTATAGGTTCCGAATTGTTCAATGGACAATTATATTATGATTGAATTTCATTACAAAAGATCGTTCATCTTGCGTAATAATCATGTAATCACCCTTCTTCTTTCAAAAATATTAGCACCTTATTAGGGGTATTTCCATAAAGAAAAAAAATACTCCACAACGGGCTCGATGTTATTTGTATCGCATTATCCAGCAACTAAATTATTCAATGACAAATGCCGGATATACTGTTGTTGGTATTCCCTTATTATGTGGCGTATTTATAAAAGTAGTCTTCAATGATGCTCTTATTTTAGCCTCACGCAAGGAAAATATACCCTTTCTGGACTGTTATTGACTGCAACGCTGGCCTTAGTATTTTTAGCGAGACATGTAAGTAAACTCTACAGCTTCATCAAAGACTTAGGAATCTGCTGTCTAGATTACAACACGAAACAAAACAAAAGGAAATTCTAATATTATTTTAATTTGTTTGGTAACCAATCATTCTTTAGAGCGGGGATGGTATCAGATGACGCGCAGTATTGCCGCACTTCACGTTATTGTTCTGTTAAACCTTAAGTTCCAAATTTTGAAGTACTTACTTTTTATCTCTTCAACAAAAAAAATAATAATCGTGAGTTTTTATGGGGACAATAACATAAAATCGTGGCTCTAGTGATAGCTGATATTAATGAAATCATTGATTAATATAGTTCACCTAAAGATAAAACGGTTTTTATTTTTATCTCAGAAACGATGTGAGATTCGAAAATACTACAAGTTGTATTTTTAGATGCTCACTCAAACAACAGATATTGAAGTTACAAAAAGAGCAGTGGCGTAAATTTTTTGCCAATAATGTTCACTAAGATGCCCCCCGAGGCACCGCTGCACCTAATAATTTTAATCTATTTAGGGCTTCTTAATAGAACAAATAATACTGCCAAATTTCATCAAAATCGAGGATATATTTTTTAAGATATTAAATTTTTTTTTTTCAAATTTATCACTCTCTATCTTGAAAATTCTGCATTTCCGGACCCATGTTTACAGGAACTTTTTTTCATATTTTTAAACAAGGAATCGCCCCCTAAAATATCTCCGTCTCTCTTCAGTTTATTGTTGCATAACTTTAAGATTCGATAGAACTTTTAAAATTAATGCATAAAGTCTATATAAACATGGGTCGAAAAATCCGTGGCTTCCGAAATACAGGGTGTTTAAATTTACATTTTAAATATTTCGAACAATATTTGATGTATAACAGTGAAAATTGGTATACAAGGATTTTTTGGTACGACAAAACGAACCATGGGCATAGTTTTACTGTAGCCGCTAGTGGGCGCTCTCTACTGTACTGTGTATTAAAATGACCGAAAAATTTTTCTTAGTGCAATTTTTTGCATTTTGAATAAAAAAACTGATTCTTCGCACTTTTCTGCATAAAAAAGCTCTCCTGTGAGTTTTCGTTATAGTTGGCCGTTTTTTGAGATATTTCGATTTTTAAGGTTCGATGCATTTTTAATTATTTATGGGAAAATAATATTTTTTTTCACATTTTCGATTTGGGCATTACAAGTAATTAAGATGATCGTTTAGATTGTGTTTTTAAACACAGCAATAATTCCTAATTCCAAATAAACACAAAAAAAACAGAATATTAATTTGTTTAATTTTCCAATATTAGTTTTAACAAATTAAATTAATTATTTTCAACTAAAATGCTATTGGATAGTTAGGACAAACATACAAAATCTACAGTTGTTGCTCGAAATGTAAACCCAATTGTTCAATACACAATTCACATCTACGAATGATCGAACGTGGTGTAGCATTATTTAAATAAGGCCTTATTTCATCACATGCATTCCTGATTCTGTCTATTAGCATATCTCTTGTGGTTACGGGAGTCTGGTACACTGTTTCTTTTAGAAATCCCCACACAAAGAAATCTAATGGATTTAGGTCAGGGGATCGTGGAGGCCAGGCGACTGGTCATCCACGGCCGATCCATCTTTCTGGATAATTTTCGTCCAGCCAGTTTCTAACTATTCTCGAATAATGAGCTGGACAACTATCAAGCTGGAACCAGGCCAATCTTCTTAAATCTAACATAACATCATCCCACATATTTGCTTGTTCAGCCTTTAAAAATTCCAAGAAGGTCGCAGCATTTAACCTTGCAGGCAAAAGGTAGGGTCTAAATAGTCGATTACGGTAGATACCAATCCACTCTAAATTCATGCTGAAAATTTCTTTCCCGAACTGCATGCGGATTTTCATGCGACCAAATATGTTGATTATGAAAATTTACCACTCCCTGTCTAGTGAAGCATGACTCATCGGTCCATAAAACGTTACTTAAAAACTCCCTATTATTATCAGTTCTATCAAGAATCCACTGACAAAATGTGATTATTTGCTCTCCGTCCCCTGGCTGTAGTCTTTGCACAGGTTGCAAATGGTAAGGACATCTATGGTCATTTCTAAGAACACGGTGAACATGGCTTGCTGAAATTCCCAAGGCACCAGAAACTCTCCTAACACTTGTCGTCGGATCTCTATCAAACTCACGCAGAATCATACGGGTAAATCTGCGCTGACGAACATTTATGTTTTGATCCCTTTGGAGATTTCCAAAACCATTTTCAATTATTTGGCGATGCACTCTTACAAATACTGAGCGAGTTGGATGTCGTCTGTTTGGAAATCTTCGTGCGTATTCTCTGGCTGCTTCTGCTGCGTTTCCATATACAAAGCCATACACAAAATGAATATCCGCTAAATCTTGATTGGAGAATAAAAATGGCATTTTTATAGAACTTACAAAAAAAAACAGGTAAAAGAAACTAAATTTCGTGCATTCACAATTGCAAAAAACGTTTCAGGTTTCAATAGACAACAAAACTAACTGTCAACTAATTGACGTTTAAGCTTATTCTGCTTTCAATTTCAAAAATATTTGCAGGCACAGCCTACTTCTAAGAATTATCGAGATACTGACTTGTTAACGTTATTTTATCATAAATAATTAAAAATGCATCGAACCTTAAAAATCGAAATATCCCATAAACGGCTAACTATAACGAAAATTCACAAGAGAGCTTTTTTATGTCGAAAAGTGCGAAGAATCAGTTTTTGTATTCAAAAAGCAAACAGTTGTACATTTTAATACACTACAGGTACAGTAGAGAGTGCCCTCTAGTGACTACAGTAAAACTATGCCCATGGTTCGTTTTGTCGTACCAAAAAAACCCTTGTATACCAATTTTCACAGTTATACATCAAATATTGTTCGAAATATTAAAAAAAAAACTATTTTAGAAAGTAAAGTTACACGGAAGCCACGCATTTTTCGACCCATGTTTATATAGACTTTATGCATTAATTTTAAAAGTTCTATCGAATCTTAAAGTTATGCAACAATAAACTTAAACACCCTGTAGAAAACAGAATTGCAGCCTTTATCTGGCATTACTTTTTGTACGACCAAATACAGCATTAGGTTGGCTACCTTCAGGTAGAATAGGTTGGTCAACGACTAAATGTGTTTTAGATGGAGAAAGTAACAAGAGTGTTATTCTTATGGAGATGTGAGGTGGAGCAACAAAGAGATTGCGCTGAAGAGATGAGGAGGCGGAATGAAGCCCTAGTCTATAATATTTTACCACCCCATGTGGCTACGCATTTCATGGGGAAGAACAGAAAATTTGATGAGCTTTATTCGCAAAGCTATGCTGAGGTTGGAGTTATGTTTGCTTCAATACCTAATTTCTCAGGTAAGATGGAAAGTAACATATTGAAAATATAAGAATTGTGACATTTGAATATGAATTTCAAATTTTTTCTAATTCTGAAAATATTGAGTTTTATGATTTATTTTGAAAACGTGATTCAAGAAATATGGGGATGGAGTTATGTTTGCTTCAATGCCTAATTTCTCAGGTGAAATGGGAATGTTAAATATTGAACAAAATAAGAATTTTGATATTTAAATATTCTGATCATATCGATTTAGATATTTTGAAAATTTTTTAATTCCGAAAATATTGAAATTTTTTCTTCATTATGTGTCTAAAAAATTTCAGTCTGAGGATTCCAACATCCTTTAGTGATTCAAGAAATGTGGACATTTAAAAAAATGTGTATCCTATAATTAAAAATAATGTGCTTTCAGAATTTTACTCCGAGGAATCAATCAACAACCAAGGACTCGAATGTTTGAGATTTCTCAATGAAGTGATTTCGGACTTCGATGCCGTAAGTTTCGTCTGATAATTGAATTTCCTTCCAGAACAATTTGTTCCATGTTTCAGCTTCTTGAGTTACCACAATTTCAAGATGTAATTAAGATAAAGACGATAGGGTCTACGTATATGGCGGCTAGTGGCCTAACTCCTTCTAGACAAGTTAAGGTAAGCATCAGGCGTTATGAACGATATTTTAAAATAAAGTTGTATACCGTACGAATCATTTACGCGTGAGGTTGGCCAAGGTTCAATTTGTAATACCGGGTTTACATACAGCCACTGCCGCTGCCCACTGTCCTGCTGTAAATAATTCCACGGCTGCATTTGGAGCAAGTGACTGTTTACATGCAACCATCCTTCTAAACTACCATAAACTGCTTCCGAAAAACTTTCCATTACATCAAATGCAAATCAAATGGGCTGACACACCTCTTCTGCACCCGCTCTTGCGTCTAATCGATGTTTCTTTCTTTTTTAATAGCGGCCGAAATGTTGTTATTATCGATTTTTTTTCGACTTAAGCTCTTGTATTGGGATGTTTTTCAATTCTACCATAATAATCTTTCAGCTGCATATAGTTGATATACTTTGAAGTTGAGTCATTAATTTTCAGATAATGATTGTAGAAGCAAGATAAACCAAAATATGTGTGTAAAAATAAAAAAAAATTAAAAAAAAAATGTTTGCCTTGTTTTATAAAGTATCCTCCCGACAAGTATTTCAGTGCGGACCTGTATTTGATCGTGAGGTCCCCTGTGAGGTCTTAAGTCACCTGATTCACGAGCCCGTTGTACTACATTAACAAAGGCACGAGGGGTTGGTTGCACTCGATTGGGAAACCGATCCGCATAAACATGTGCCATTTTTATTTCGTTTGAGCCACGCAACAGACACTATTCACACGCGTTACCGACTGACACTGACTGTATGTATAACTGAACTGAATAAAATAATTGTAAAAACGTTGTTCCAAATTCTTTCGCTTTTTTGTTTCCGATGCGATGAACCGATAAGGCGGATTATATCCGTTGTTGCCAAACACGAGCACATGATATTATTATTGAGACAGGGCGGTACTCAAACTTCCAAAGGGCTATAACTTTGTTACTTTAATTTTACCAGAAAAATGGCAAAGGAAAAAAACATTTCTTTTGATCAGATCTACTCACTGTTAAAATAAATGACTCAACTTCGAAGTCACCCTGTATATATATATATACTTGATCATTGATCCACTCAATCATGGTCCAAGTGCATTTTAAAACGAATAATTTGCCAAAAAAAGGAATAAACTAGGTTAAGATACCCCGCGTCCACGTTGTAAGGCAGGAGTGACTGTGGTCGTGATGCTGGTCCTTTGACTGCCGTCCAAAAAACCGCGAACGAAGGGAGCATGCGGCAGCGGCAGCGGCATAAGCAAGGGCAATGCGAGCTGCGTATTTACAAACTCGCGCTGCCCAATTCCCTGCTCACTGCCGTGGAAGTGGGCTGCATGTAAGCCCGGTATAAGAGGTCTGTAAATTAAGTAACGAGGCTGACAACGTATCGTTCGATCTGGCAACACTGGAAGGGCCGAGCTTGGAGGAGAGACAGGGGAACATGCGATTCGCCGTCAGTACAAGTTTGAACTTGCTCGAGTCATTTCATCCGTAGCGATTTATTTTCTGTAACGGTTCTTCTATTGTGTTCTAAAGACATTCCAGACTTGAGTCCTGGTGCCTTTTTTCTTCCCGAAGTTGAAAAATCACCTGAAGGGACATCCGAAAATATTCAAACGGCTGTAAGTGATCAGTTGAAACCTATTCCAGTTATAGGCGGAGTTAAGCGGGGGCATGGGCATCGCTAAGCGTGAAGAAAAAAAATTGCTACCCCGCGTTACGCTTCTCTCGCGGCGCCCGACGTTTCGGTTCAGTTTGCACCCACCCTAAAGTGCTGGGATGCTTTGCGCATGTCACTCTATCTGGTTGCTGCCGGTGAATGAGAAGAGAACGAATCAAAGTCAAGGTCCACATGAACAGCCGCGCAGGCAGAAGCCTAAATGTTGGAACACCGCGACTGATATGATAATCCCAAAGAAATTTTTTGAACCTTCTAGGGTTAATAGAACTGGGAAAAGCTTCATCTTGTAGGTTGTTCCACAATCTCGACACCCTTGCGACAAAGGAGCGGTCGTATCGGCCAGTTCTGGATGTACGACGTTCGACACGGTTGGGATGGGACGCCAAAGTCAGGCGGGTCTGTCTGGCAGGCACATAGCGCGGCGGCATCGTGGAAGAGAACTTTGAGGAGCAAAGCCGGTTAGAGACGAATCATCGATCAGTCGGACCGCCCTCCTCTGGACAGCATCGAGCATGGAAAATGCAGTCGTGGCGGCAGCACCACCGTGTGGGCAATACTCGAGGCTAGGCCTTATCTGGGCCTTTTATAGAGTGAGAAGGTCATGCGGAGAAAAGTACTTCTTAGCCCTAAACAAATAGAGGAACGGTGTAGAAGCCAATACCGGTCCCTGGGGAACACCCGCGTTGACGTTCTGGGATGAAGAGGAGAACCCGTCAATTACGACGGATATCTTACGGCCAGAGATAAAGTCGGACACCCATCTGCAAAGCTTTTCTGGGAGGCCATAGGATGGAAGTTTGCTTAAGAGGGCAGCGTGCCACGTCTGATCGAACGCATTCGTGATGTCAAGAGCAACGACATGAGCCTCACCATAAGAATGGATGAGTTTACTTCACAATTGCGTGACGTAAGCTAGGAGGTCCTCTGTGGATCTTTGGTGCCGGAAACCATACTGCATGTCGCTAATCAAGCTGTGACGTTCGAGGTAGTCCAGAATTTCGCGATGTATGCACCTCTCCATCACCTTACTTATAACAGAAAGCAGAGCTATAGGCCTGTAGTTGTAAGGGTCGGTCTTAGATCCTTTTTTTGGGATGGGTTGGACATTTCCAGTTTTCTTGGAACTCCACAAGCTGAGTGCGACAAGATGGTCTTGTAGAGCTATGGCTTTCCAATCGTCCAAATTATAACATGTACAGCGAGACCGCAAATAGTGAGAAAAGTGAATATTTTCAATGAAAAGTGAGAAAAAGTGAGATGGATCGCAAAAGTGAGAAAAAAGTGGAAAAATTTAGTCGCCGGCATCCGTGCATCGCACGCCCATGCTGACGCGGCGCCATATTCAAAGAGATGTCTCGTTAGCATGGGCGTGCAATATATGGGGTTTTCCAAAATGGACGCAGGAAAGTAAACGCATATTAAAACAAGAAAGATTGATATTCAAATCAAGCTGGGTACTTTATTTTGAAGGTCCATTTATACCATTTATGTATGAAAAATAATATCGCTCAAATGTTCACCACGACTGGATTTACAGACGTCCACGCGATGGTCGAAATTTTCAATGACATTTTGCAACATGGTCGGTTCTATGGCATTTATCCCGGCAATGATGTTGTTTTTGAGTTCTCGGAGGGTGGCTGGTTTGTTGACGTAGACTTTGCTTTTCAAATATCCCCATAAAAAGCAAGAGAGTCAAATCGCACGATCTTGGTGGCCAAGGCACATTTCCTCTGCGCGAAATCACGCGATCACCGAATAAGGACTGCAATCGATGGATATTGACGTTGGTTGTGTGGCATGTTGCCCCGTCTTGTTGGAAATAAACATCGTCCATATCCATTCCTTCAAATTGCGGCAAAAAATAGTCCTCTATCATCACGTGATATCGCTCAGAATTGACGGTAACGGCGTCCCCGGCCGCATTTTCGAAAAAGTAAGGTCCGATGATGCCTTTTGACCACAATGCACACCACACAGTCACTTTTTGAGGATGCATCGGCTGCTCTTGATACTCACGGGGATTTTCGTTCGCCCAGATGCGGCAGTTTTGCTTGTTTACCGTCCCATTCAAAGTGAAATGCGCTTCGTCGCTGAACATGATTTTTGCTGAAAAATTAGCATCAATTTGGCGGTGTTCAAGGAGCCAATCTGAGAACGTTCGGCGCGAAAAATGGTCGGCCCACCGCAGCTCTTGCGTCAATTGGATCTTGTAGGCGTGTACATTCAAATCCTTGTGGAGAAACTGGTTCTCGAAATGCCCAATTCTTGGGATCGACGCGTTGTTGATTGTTTCGGATCGTCTCTCACACTCTCCTTCACAACAGCAATATTTTCCGGTGTGCGAACGCTCCTTGGCCGGCCAGAGCCTGGCAGATTTGCCACAGAACCTGTTGCCTCGAATTTACGCACTAGACGACCGATGGTTGTTTCGTTTGGGCGGTTGTTGCGACCGAAATGTTCACGAAGCGCGCGAAACGTGTTTTTTTATTTTTGCACCATTTTTGTAGTGCTCTTGAATAACTTTAATGCGGTCTTCAATCGAATACGACTCCATAGCGATCAATGGTAAACAGTCAACTAACAGAATGACATGTCGGTGACAGAAAACAAAGATGGCGTCTATGTCAAATTGGCGTTTACTTTCCTGCGTCCCTCCAACTTTATTTTGCTATCTTTCTTTCCGGTACTTGAGCATACACAAAATTGCCAGGATGATGAATTTAACTTTTGAAGATTGGGTGATTGAGAGAAGGACAATCATGATTTTTTTTTTATGGAAATATAATTTTCACTATAGCCACCGTTTACGTCTTGCCTTGATATCTACATTCCATCCAAGTACGATGATACGCAAAGTTATAAAAGTTCTTGTAATCTTTTTAGCCTGAAGATCCTATCAATGTCCGATGGATGCATTTAGCCCTTTTAGTAGAATTCGCTCTAGAACTGAAGAAGGCCCTGCAAAGCATTAACGAACAATCTTTCAATCACTTCGAATTGAAGTTCGGCATCAACCATGGCCCGATCACGGCGGGCGTAATAGGAGCTAGCAAACCGCATTATGACATCTGGGGAAATACGGTTAATGTGGCTTCCAGGATGGAAAGCACTGGAAAAACTGGTTGCATACAGGTAATATAATATATATATAATAATATATATTGAGAAAAACAAATATCAGGAAATGCGAAAAATAAAGGTGACACTGCCATTGGCGATACTACCGACCCTTACGGAGCAGCTCCAGAGTTTTGTGTGCCCTGAGGCATACATTATGCGTCAAACACCAATATTAGGGAATTATTCAACAACTCTACACTAATAGGACCAGGTATTATTCTGACGACTCTGCCTGCTAGTGTGATGTAAAAATACATTTATTGATTTCATGGTTGGACATGACCTTAGACGTCGCTGAAAGCTATCAGCTCATCAATTCTAATAATTCATTCACAACATACCTTGTACCTAACTAGCACAAACCGCCGCAAGAAGCTTGAAAACGAAAATCAAATGGTGAAATGAGAATCAAAATCAAATGGCCAAAACCATCTAAAACACAACCATCAACTTGAAAAGTGAGGTTGATATCTGTAAGGAACGTCAAAGTTGTTAAAAATGTCTAATAAAGACTTGGGAAGAATTCCTCCCTAATAAGAGACAGCCACCATTTGCATTAGTGGCGGCCTTAATAGTGATACAAACTGCGCATGCCTATATGTTAACAGTGTAAAGATATTGCCTGCTACTAATAGTGCCTAGCTGTATAAGCTTTTCAATAATTTCCTGTTTTTTTTTCAATTCTGTGCCCTGCATTACACTGCACCCTAATGCCGGTCCTGCGTACGATAGCAGGAATGACAGAGACCGCTTCTAAGAAGTTGAGCAGGGGTGTAGACCATGCTGCCAGAGCTGCTTTCCAGTGATTTTTAATTGAGAGTTGTTTGCGGGAACGCGACGATAGAAACCTAACCTGTTTGTTGATGTTTTGCTGTGACGTGGACAATCTGTATCACACTGCCAAACAATGAAAATATAAACACATTTTGCAATTATTTTCAGAAGCACTATCAGACTATTGATGCCTGAAGATGCTTTCAGAATGATGGCGCAACACTTCAGAGGACTGCATTTTTATTGTAAAGCTTCTGGATGTGTCGAATTCATATTTTAGTGTAGACATTCAAAATTATTTTCAAGGTGTCTAGAAGCCAACTACAAGCTGATATGAACCTGCATTCTAGCATTCTCTTGTGATATTTATTATTCAGGAACATCTCAAATATGTATGTTGCTACTCTGGGTCATAACATTTGAAGTTTTTTACCATTTTTCATTCTCTGGTATCGGTTTAATGTGACTTTATTGGAATAAACAAAGACGATGAAAAACATAATCTAACAATCTTGACACGTTGACATTTCCGTTATCCCCACTATTTCGGAGCCTTAAACATCCAATAAACAGCTGCCGCATGAGGGGGCAGGGGATTTCAAACATGATTAGCTCAGATGCATAACACTTTAGAGCACTGGAACGGTATTGACAGGTGGCGGGTAGCTCTGGGTTACTCCGAGTAACACAAATGAGGCACTGGAAAGCGGCTCAGCCGTGACGAATTACGCAAAAGTTTCATAAACTAAGCACAGACTGGATATGATTTTTTGTTTTGGTCTCTGCGACTATGGCAGTGACCTTTATCACTTTGTTTGCTTTCCGTCATCTGTCTCAAATTAAATAGAACTATAACGGACTGATGATTGCTAAAAAGCATGAAACAACGTTGTTTATAATCTGCCTCAAAACACATCACGGATTTCGTACTCGTCCAGAACGAGTGGAGTCTCCATAAGGAGAAGAGCCTAATTGTCGAATATTTTTTACAGGTGACGCAAGAAACAATGGAGATACTGAATCATTTTGGTTACCAATTTGAGCAACGAGGTATGGTGACAGTAAAGGGCAAAGGGCAACTGATGACGTATTATCTTGTGGGAAAAGCTACTAAAACCACACCTCCTACTGCTCCCGTATCTCCCATTATAGGTAAAGTAAAATTTCAATCCATGAGGTGGCGGAAGAGGTAAAACTAGAAATGACTAAGGAATCATAGATGCACAGTGGTTTTCAGGAACTTTACCACCAGATACGTGCCTTTACCCCTCCCAAAGAAGGAGAGAATACATTGTTTTTGACTTAAAATAAATGTGCATTCTGTTCTTAAACTGCTGTTTACTGCTTTCCTTCTTAATTACTTTATAATAGGTGCTAACGGCTTGACAATACCTCCTGAAAGTAGGCAACCTACACTACTTTTCATATATCCCCATTTGTAGCCGTTATAGGATTCAACCTCACATATTCATTATTGGCTTCTGATCACCATCTAAGAAAATGCAAATTGTTCCATACTTTGAATTAGTTTTGGAACTGTGAGAACCAAAACTATAACTGACAGTTAACATTTTCTTGCTTCCAGGATCAAATGGGATGGAGACGTTGAATGAAGAGGATGAATCTCACGATAGCCCGACGTCAAAATCCGAAGACAAAACGGTGATAGAATGTTCTGACAGAATGGACGACGATGTGTTCACGTCAGAGCCTGAAATGTCATCAGAACAGACACTCATCACAAAAGGAGTAGAACTGAAAGACTCAACCGAGAATACCTTATTGCTTAGTGATACGTAGGAGTCGTTCATGTAGCCTAAATGTTTCTAACATAGAGTCCTCATTTTGTAATGCTTCTGATCCAAGAATTGCACAAGGCTTTCAGGTTGACCACGGAATTGTATGGGGTATTTACTTTATTTTTGATCACTGTAAGTGTATCTTGTACTACTTGGTGAAACGGTAAGAATAATGATTATATGTATATGTATTACAAAACTAATTGATTTTACAGACGCATCATTTAATAAAGAAGAATAATATGTAGTACTCGTATATACTCGGCAAAAATTTGAGTTGACTATATTCCTCCTCAATTTATGAAGAGACGCGCGATTCCGATGATTTTTAGCGCATAAAGGTTTCAAAACTGATGTTTTTGAAGCTCCTTACTGCAACAACTGGCGAACTCCTTCGAATGCATCAAGGCATTTTTTGATGAGTTATTTCCATTTCAGACCCAAGTAGCGTAAACTGATATCTGATAGCCCCATAGGAAATAGCCAAGAAGGCTTAAGTCCGGGGATCAAGCAGACCATATGGAAGATATTCCTCTACGTTTGTAAAGATCATCGGGTGCTTCTGTTAAAAAATACAATGTAAATGTCACTGGTGTATTTGGAACAGCTCGTATTTCCTCAGGAAACCTGCACCGTTGTGCCATATTATCGATTAACATTATTATAACTGAAGACAGAGACAGAGAGTAAAATGCGATCTATGAGAATTTGCTATATGAGCATCTACAGATATCCAGGTGACTCTAGCGCCATCTATGAGGCACTGGACTTTTCAAAGTATATAGAGGGTTCAAAAAATAGACGGAGATATTTTAGATGATTCCTTGTTAAAGAACATGAAAAAGAGTTTCTATAAACATGGGTAAAAAAAGTATCAATATATTAAAAAATACTTATTATATTATTATTATTCACTCGATTCTGTTAAAGTTTGGCAATATTATCTGTTGTGTTAAGAGGCTGGTTTAGCCATAAATAGATTAACATTATTAGGTCCAGTGGCGTTCTAGGTTGCATCTTAGCGAATATTATTGGCAAAAAAAATGTACGCCTTTTTTGTAACTTTATTATTTGTTGTTTGATTAAGCATCTAAAAATACGACTTCTTTGCCTCTTATATTTTTTCATATATCACTTCTTATTCAAAAAAAAAAAATTCGTTTCATTGCATGTTAAATTGGTTTATTATTTTTTTAAGTGACCTGGAAAACAAAAATTAAAAAAATAACTTTCGTGTAACTATTTTTCAAGATATTAATAATTTTTTTTAATTTATCACCTGTAACTTGAAAACTCTGCATTTCCGGACGCATATTTTTAACAAGTAATCATCCTCTAAAATATCGCCGTCTATTTTTCGAACACCCTGTTTATAGTAAATAGAGAAACAGATGTGACAAGATCTCATAGATAACGTAACGGTATCTCATTTTATCTCGGAAAACTTTTTGGACGCGCGAATGTGGCAATAGGTTGGCTATTTTCAGGTTGAATATCATAATCGGTACTGTTGCGTCTTGTAGAACTTCCGATTTCACTGTTTTTTCACTTGAAACTTATAGAGTTTAGTCTGATAGATTATTTTAAATCATAAAAAGTGTGGATGAACCACGCTTTTCATGAATTTTTCCCCAAAACACTGTATTTCTTAGCAGTTATTTCCCCCATTATTTCCACCGCCATCTACCATATGACGTTGACGTCTGTGGATATGTCATATAGGAGAGGCGCTTGCCTGCGGTATTGCCGGATTGGGCTCCGTATTTAGGGAAAAATATGAAAAATGGAAAATTTATATACATTTGTATTAATTAATGAAACACAAAAAACTGAAACAAACAGCAGTAGTAAAATTAAAAGTGATTCTTACTAAGTATAAAACAAAAAATAACAAACAACAGTAAAATAAAAAGCAATTCCATTTAATTATAAAAAACATAAAATAACAAACATTAAAATAAAAAGCAATTTGGATGGAATGAAATTGTTCGTTTTACTACTGTTTTTAATTTTTGTTTTGTGTTGTCACTTAGAATTGCCTTTTATTCAACACGGAATTGTATTACTACTGTTTTTATTTTTTGTTTTTTATAATCACATAGAATTAGTTTTTATTTCACTACTGTTTTCAATTTTTGTTTTTTATAATAATTTATAATTTATCATTTTTTAACTTACTACTGTTATTTTTTGATTTATACTTATTTGGAATCGCCTTTTCTTTTTCTGCTGTTGTTTGTTTCAGTTTTTCGTTTTTGTGATTCATTAATAATTAATACATGTATATAAATTTTCAACTTTTCATATTTTTCCCTAAATGCGGAGCCCAATCCGGCAACACCGCGACCGCAGGCAAGCGCCTCTCATATATGACATATGCACAGACGTCTACGTCATATGCCAGATAGATGGCGGTGGAAATAATGATGGAAAGGACAGCTAAAAATACAGTGTTTTGGGAAAAAAATATCATGAAAAGCGTACTTCATGCACACTTCTTTTGTTTCTAAATAATCTATGAGACTACCCTCTGAAAGTTTTAAGAGAAAAAACAGTGAAATAGGAAGTTCTACAAGACGCAACAGCACCGCCTAAGAATAGTCCAAACAAATATCCTTTGAATTTGTATTCTATGTTTTATGAGCACCATGTATTAATGTTTCATCAATGTAACAAATTATCGTATTAGTCCTATGTTGCAAAAAAATTTAGTCAACCATACCATGCTTCATCAATCAACCTCTAGTAAAATTCATGGATAATATAAAAATACTCAAAATTCAACCTACTCAAAGCTTCTGATCAATTCATTCAGTATTCACATCTTTATCCATATGGATAAGAAACATAGCCTGTACGAGAATTACGACATTATTAATTTATCTTCAATCTCCTTCCTAGTGAGTGAAAACTTAAATTCTGCGGGCCAACATAACCTATAATACCACCACCAATTGCTATGATTATATTCAAACTTTGAATACAAATATTCCCTTCACATTACGAAAAATCAATTGATGACTTACCTAAAACTACTCGCCAAAGTCATTATACTTTTCACACAAATTCACTCGTACAGATTCAGAGATCCCGATACCAAAAACTAAATTGGAAATTACTGGATCAAAGTTAACGTTCGCGTCGGGGAATCCTTGTTAACACAGGTGGCTAGATCGGACAAGCCAGCGGTAACTATAGCAACCGCAAAAGAACAATTGAACGGGAGCGAGTTGCAAGGAAATTCGTCGAAAATCGTCCAGCTATCTGCCGCCGTAGTTCACCTAAAAGAATATGTTAATCATTAACAGGTTGCATTTTGTTTTCAACTTCAATTATTCTAACTTTGGAGCGTCAATTGGAGAAAAACATGATTTATTTACGCCTAATGCATACTTTTTTTTAAATGACCATGCCTTAATTTCCATTGTCTGAGTATTCTCTTGAGCACGGGCGTAGTAAAACATATTTCTTACGGGTTCAAAACTTGACACAATTCTCTGTGTACATCTAAGCTTTACTTTAAACGCATCCCATACTCTCAATTTCGATTACTTGAAACTGTAAATATGATATAGAGGAATATATACAATTAATGCATTATAGTGAGAAAGTAAAGTACTGATTTTTCTAGTCATTTGTAGTGATTTTATATTACTATCCTCCATGAAAATGTTTTCGTAGGAAAAAAAATAGAACCACCGAACAATCTTTCACGTTCTAAAATGCTGTCGATTAAGACGCAAAGTGTTGAGGTGGCTGTAAAATGTAAATTGATGTCCTTTATGTAGTAATTGTAGTACAGTTTCTAGGGCCAAAGACAATATAGTTTAAAGCTGCTAAGTAATGTAGTATGATGATGTTCTGTCATTCAAAGACTTGTTGGATCTGAAATAATATATTATTTGTCTTTGAACTCTTTTCAGGATATGTAGGACCGCTGATTAACGTATCCTACCTGAAGATAATCAACCCAATATCCCAATACTGTATCCCGGAGATCTGAAAGATCCTAGCGCCATCTATGAGACAATAGCGGAACATTAAAATTAAATTAGAAATCTAGTTTGGAAACATAGAGTGTTTGCTTCTGCTACTGTCTCATTGGATATGAATTACTTTTTGGCCCTTTCTTATGTCTAAAGGTACGCGATTAAAATAAGCATCAGAAAGGCACTACAAAGTGATTGTACAACCTGGCCTGGCGCAATGTGAACCATTTTTAGGTAGGATATATTAATCAATCCTTAGGGGATATATTTTATTAGTAACATTTCTGAAAGTTCCATATTCTATACAAGCCTTTGAAAAAATAAGTAATAACGATTTTAATTCAAAATTTGATTTGAATACATGCTTATGAATGCTATACAATCAGCAGAACATATGAGATATGAAAATAATTATAAGATGTATAGATTATCTATTTTTATCTATAGGAACTAAAAATCGTCTAAGTTTGTAAATACTCACATCATATTCCACCTCGATCATAATTTTTAGGCATCCATGCTTTCGTATCATAACAACAAAATTGCTTCTCCCAATTGGAGATCGACCGATATGGAATTTTTGAGCATTCCGATATTTTAAAGGCCGATATATCGACATTATCGTCTAACCGGCTACTTTTTTTTTCTGATCATAACGGAGGGCGGTTACATTGAACCACCCCTTACATCAGTGGAATTTAATAGTATTTACCGAATTCCAAACCCTCTCTGCTTCCATTTTCCCTTTAACAGCCATGGAAACCCTGTAAGGTTAAATACTTGAAATGTGAAACATTTTGATAAAATCCGACTTCCTAAAACTACTCACAGTCACAAAATTTCCTGTTAGGCTTCTTGTCTGATGCAAGCAACCTCACTTTCATGAAACACGATTTTTAAATGTGGGACCTTCTTTACTTGGTTTCTTTTAGGGACATTCAGTTTCAAACTGTATTAAGATATTAAGAGTTCCACAAAAATCAAACAATAATGAGGTTATATTGATCGAATCAATCAAATTTAATACTGCTACACCAATTTATAACACGTACAACTAATTTATAACAAATGTTTTTACTCTAACGACTAAACTATGGTCTCATCTGAATTCCGCATTCGTCGTTTACTGGCTTGACTGTGTCTCAGCTGTCATTGCCTCATTCCGCCATCTGGCTTATTTATATCCCTATGGACGAGTAGAGAAACATTCCACCGTTTTCCAGGTCAAGTCGTCTAGATGGCAGCAGATTCATCTTCAGACGTATCGAAAACTCGCGATGACGTCGCGAACGCAAGCACGCTCCATACGCGGTCGCGTAACTCTGGTTGCCTAGCGTCGACATCGTGAGGCCAATCCACGCCACGCAACGTCCTCGCTATACGAGGGCCTTACAATATGTATTCAAGCTTCATTATCTTTGTGATTCGTATCGGTCGATCCCTACTCTTGAATTAATTCGAATGCATTTTGCTAAAGGGGTCAAAGTATGTCAGCTTTTGTCAATACGCATTGCTTTTTGTTGCTTACGTACGCCTCAACATATTTTGTTCCAATAATCAAACGTATCATTGTTAAATATCATCTTTCACATATCGCTGGCCTAAAGTTCAAAGCAAATCGAAACATGTTAGCCATTGTAAAATACCAATAATTTAAAAATACCATTCTTGATATTGCCCGGATATTCTGAGATCTGGTAGTTCAATTTGGACAAGTTTGATTTTTTGGCATTCAGATGATACATCCAGGTTATAAAACTTCAGGAAGGAGTGACATTCACTTTTTTTGAGTACCTACGTAACTTTGAATGCATCTCAAAATTAATGTCCAGATTGTTGACTAGCAGATTTCAGTAGGTTAAGTTAGCTTGGCGACGAAATAAATTATATATGTATATTTTCAATATACCTATTTCCTTATGTATACCTACCTTCCTAATTATCACTCAAATTCTAGATAAAACAAGGCAAACTGCAGGCGAAACGTTAAAAATTAGAGATAAGAGCAAGACTTATATAAAAAACGGATTCATCTAAAATTGTTTTCAGAATAAAAATATATTATTTAGAATTCCATTTTAATGTCTGCAAGTATACTCATATCCAGGATCATAAAAAAAGCGATTAACTTTCCGATTACCTTTTTTTTGGAATTATCAAAAGTCTTAGCTTCAGAAGTTATAATAATGAAAGCTCCTAAAAGCCCTAACTAAATGAGAAGTTTCTGGTCCTTGTTCGGACCAGTTTGATCTAGGATCACTGTTATTTGCCTTCAGGTTGACCTTGTACAATATTTTTATATTATAAACGGGAACAAGTGTTAGAATTTCAGTCAAGTGATCTATAAGCAGATAGTTCTAACTGATGTAGAGTATATAGCATTACTAATGACACACACCTCAAGCAACACAGCAATAGCAAAATTGGTAACTGGCAACTATACAGGGTGACCTGAAACTTGGGGCTTTTCTTTTCAGGAACAGGTACGCTTGATATAACAAAGCAAATGTATGGTGAAACAGTAGCGAAAAAGTAAAAGAAAATAACGAAAACCCTGCTTTTGCAGAGAAATTTCAAGTACAGCTCTGTTACCTATAAGTACTGTTAGAAGTTGTGAAATGTTTTGTAAAAGGTGTAGGTATTGTAAACCGTTTTGCACATTCGGAAAGCTAAAAGGTCCAACGAGCATACCATACACCATGCCAGCCCAAATATTTCAACAATCATTCACAGAAAATCCTCAGCTTGGAGTGATTAAATAAAAGGATACAAATCCATCATCGCAAATCTACGGGGCTCTGAATGACAACAACTGGGAAAGCGATCTGCACACACTCGCAAAGCCTCGGTAGCAGTTTAAAGACGCTCACCATAAATGTCGACAAGTTCGATATTGCTGTACATGTGTGCCATTTTGGCTTTTTTGAACCGATTGGCAAATAAACGTTTTGTTTACCTACGCCGCCGGTGCCCGGTTTGAGTACTGTCGCACGTGGTACCTTCTCAGTTTTGGTCTGATCGAGATACAGAAGCGGATTAGGTTTGTATCTCGGTTATTTTAAGACTTTGGTGTATATGCTACTATAAAAAACAGCTTATTCATTCCAAAGCTATACGTGTTAAAAAAAGTCCCAACTTTGCGGTCACCCTGGATGCAGGAACTAATCATCAATGCAGCGGTACCACAACTCCTTCTAGGTAAATAGTACCACAAAACGTCTCCCTGCTCGGTAGGCAGGAAAACAAATAATTTTTCCTACAATTATCACAACAGGGAATTTTTTAAAGGTATCGTTTGATTATGACTTTCTAATGATAAGTTCAAATTGACGAAAAGATAGGGCTAAAGTCTTCGACGCCATCTTGATTAACGCGTTTGATCGAATATCTAGGAGACCATCGATCCTATGTAAGATAGTGATAGAAACAATTTTGTAGAGGATCAAATTCTTAATCATTCCGTTTGTTTAAAAATTTGTCATATAGTTGATAACTGACGATAAATTATAGGATAAAGATACATGTTTATATTTTTGCGTATAATGGCTTAACTAAGAATCTAAGATTATGAAGCAGGAGTACCTTTTTTGCTGAGAATAAGAAGGTATAAATTGAGTAAGCTACGTTTCAAATTCAACTAGCATCGGTCGATGGTCCTCAGGGACGGCTTGTCCACACCAAATACTTTTTTATTTCGCCGTTGCATTTTTTAGTTGACAGAGCGCAGCGAAGTTTATGGAAAATGACAAATAGCGAGGAATAACTCCAAAGCAGCACTTTAAGGAACTATTATATTAATAACAGCTGATGATCTACAATATATTCAGATAAGAGATAGACCGGACATAAACAAGACCACGTGATCATCGAACGCTGTAACATTCGGCAGGGACGTATTAAGAGTCACGCAGTACATATTTTAGATAGTAGATGCTGCTTTGCGTAACTTTGTAGTAAATTAGCACAATTCGATGTGTATACGATTGGTGATGGATATAGGATCATGTGGGGGTGGGGTAAGAAATATATAATGATGTAAATATACATAAGGGTTTCAAAATTTTCGCTTCGATTTCCAGCTTCGGATGCCGCCTGATGTTTGGTGAAATACAGTCGAATATGATCTCAAAATGGCGTTTAAATTAGCCTAAATTAAAAATAATCGTATATCTCTTAAAATTGCTTTTAGAATATTGATTAGTATATTTTTTGATTTCTAGGTAAATATGTAACCAAATAAAAACGTTCAAAACGTAAAAAAATGTGCATGGTTGAACATTGTCAGAAAGTAGATTCTTGAATAGGTTTTGCCAAAATGGGTTCAAAAATGTCAATAATTAATTAAAAAATACAGTAGCTTTATAATTACTTGTAACTTACCGAATTTGATGAACGACATCTTTTATTGGAAAGATGAGCTTGATGAGCTTTCATCATCGCTACTGCCTGAAACACCAACGTCAATAATGAATGGCTCGACTTGTTCCTCTAAAATATTGTCCAGTTCCCACATTCTCTTTTCAACTTTGTCTTTCACGTGCTTAATACAGTTTTCCCATTTTTGCGCTGTTATTAATTCTAGTGCTTCTTTGAAAAGTCCTTTGAGGTCACAAAATTTAAAAGTTGTATTGTGCTTAGCTATATAATTTTTAACCTCTGCCCATATGAGCTCAATGGTATGGAGGTAAACGGAGCACAGTTTTATTTTGACTTGCTGCCATTTCGTCAATGGCGTATTTTTGATATTCCGCCTTGTGATCCTTGACAATTCTTAATAATTGTACTTTCAGCATTGCTTCTTCAAAGTTGATATTTTTCGAGCGGAGCCAATTTTGAACATCAACTTTCCTTGAAGCCGTTGTTGGGACCTTCTCCATTCTTCGAGAATGATAAGGCGCATTATCCAACACAATTACTGCGTTTTTCTCTAAGTTCGGTAAAATTTTTGAAAACCACTGTTCAAACGATTCGCCATTCATTTCCTCGTGGTAATCTCCAGTTTTCTTAGACTCAAAGCACCACAGACCGTCAACAACAAATCCATCCTCACTGCCAATATGGCAGATAATGAGCCTTTTCCCTTTACCTGGAAATCGAAGTACTAACTGGTGTAGATTTATTTCATTAAGCGAACCTTTTTCAAATGTTTTCATCACATTCAGCGAAAAAACATTGATACATGAGTATCAGATTGCTATAATTGGGATTATTTAGTCATATTGAAAGAAAGAATATTGAACGTCGTGTGATTACTCAGCGCTTCACAATTTAATTTAAAGTTATAAACCTTTAAAAAATGAATGATCAGGAACCTGAAATACGCGCAAATATTAATAATAACAAATTATAACTTTATAAAGCTTAAAGTATGAATTAAAATGATTAGAAATATTAGGAACGGTACACAATATAAAACTTAGTAACTTTTTTTAAGTTTATAATATTCGACATATTTTAAGATTATATTAGAAAATTATTGAAATATCGAAAACACATAAAAACATGGCTTAAAAAAGTTCTAACAAATGAAAATGACAATAAAACATCCACCCATTTTATCGAAAGTTATAAAAGTTTTGTTACTTGTAATATGTTTTATCTGCCCCCTGGAATTAATGTTTAGAACCTTGTTCCCAAGGTTTGAAAAACATCCGATTGTTGTCTATTACTCGTATTTACCTGCTGGATTTTTTAATCCGGTGGACAGTCCATCTAGAAAGGCCCTCCTGGATGAAGTTACAGAATCATCAACCCATACTTTACTTGTAGTGTGTCCTGCGTTTACCCACGTTTCATCAAGGTAATAAATCTTCCTGTTTTGATTTCTATATTTCCCAATTTTTGTTAAATAATCCCTCCTCCATAGCACAATTTCTTCTCTATCCAGTAGTAAACTATTACGACCCCGTTTTTTCCATTTGAAATTTAAATGCTTCAGTAACGCATGGAAAGTTGATCGTTTGAAATTTGGCAACGTTGTATCTCCATTTACCTCCTGCAGTACTTTATCTATAGTAGGTATTTCATTCCTAAAGAAGAATTCATGCACTTTCCTCTTAATCGCATGCTTATCAGCTTCATCCAATGATTTAACAATACTTTGGCGATGTTTACTGGTCATTGGCTCAGAAAAGGTGTGATTTTTTTTGTATTGTCTTAACACATTAAACACTGATGCGCGACACACCCCAACTTTGTGAGAAACATTCACAACAATTTCTTTGATGGTTGATGCCTCGTTCTCCTCGCGCTCGATCTTATATATATTCAAAATGACCTCTTTCATTTCTGCACTCAGGTGTCTTTTTTTTAGAGCGTTTCCTAGGTGGACTACAGGAGTTTACAACTTCATCGGCAGTATCTGTACTACTGGGCATTTTGCGCAAGCAGTTGATAACAATAACAATCAATAACAAGGTATAACAATAACAACGACAAACTCAACAACTTAATAAGATAACAAACGAAAACGTCCAAAGAAATATCAAATTACAATGATGCACACGACATACGTAACACGTCTGAACCTGAATGTGACTCTGCCTTGATACGACTGCTCTGCCGCTCGGCATAGGCATTTAATTGCGAATTGACCAATGAGGGCTCCTGTTTTACGTCGAGACGGCGGCGTTAGCGTGAAAATCACCCGAATCTTTTGTTTACATCCGGTCTATCTCTTATCTGAATATACTGTAGTAACATTTCAAAATTCCCCATACGGACAACTGAAACACAATTTTGACGGATCTGTCAACGTGTAAACTTTATATCTGAGGCCAGAGTCGTATTTTGTCGGGGTCTTTTATACGCTAACGATTCATACTTCATAAGATCCCTTTTATTTAGCAAAGTTGCTTCACGGACAATCAAAAATGTTAAAAGCATAATTGCTGCTAATCATCCTGACCATATTTCAAGTCTGGAATGAATAAAAGATAATCAGTTTGGTTACTATATTCGGTAAAAGGAGTTTTGAATACGGCTCTGATCCTTACCCGATTCACTATTGCCAACACTACCGACTTTAATTCAAAGATGCCTCTTGCAGGCCACCTGTTCCCCTCAGTAGACGTCAAAACATAAAACTATATTTTATAAAAATTTAAACATAACCTAGCTTCACTGTAGATACATGTTATGAGACAAAAATTATTACTGTGATCTACGTGCATATATTCCCCATTTCTAGTCTATTTACGTCCAGACAAAACACAAAATGCCCAAAAGTGAGATTGTACAGGTCCGTATTTTCCTCAATGGTCTTGCATTAATCTAACAAAATGATTATTTTTATAGCAAGAAGTGCACATACTTTTCACAATTCTTTATTCGCTGGAAGTACTCGAATCATCGTCCAAATGGTTAATATTAATTATTACAGGTTCAATTTGAATATCTATCATATTGTCCAGATATCACATCCTTGTTTCAATTGTCTCTTGAACTCTGCTAACAGCTTCATAAAACAAATTTTTCACGTCACGTTCTATTATATAATTCACAGTAATAAGGGGGTAGCTTTAAAACGGACTTATTTTGGTTTTTAGCCATTTCGTCAATAACATTAAAATTATATTTATATTTGTGCTGCCTGACCAGATGGATAAGTTCTGCTTTGATCATATTTTCATTGGAACTAATGTCTTTTGATAGGAGCCATTGTTGAATTCCTACCTTTCTTGTGGACATTGTGGGAATTTTTTCTAGTTTTTTAGTGTGGTCTGCAGCATTATCAAGTACAATGACGGCATTGCCGTCAAGCTTTGACAGCGTTTCTTCAAACCATCGTTCAAATGAACTCCCGTCCATTTCTTCGTGGTTTTCTGTGACTCAAATGCCAATAGGGCAGTGGGCACAAAGCCATCTTCACTGCCAATGTGACAAATATTAAATCGTTTTCCTTTTCCGGGAAATGATTGTTTCATATAGTATTCAAGAAAACTAATAATAATACAAGCGGAGTATCTAACAGGTGTTGGTTCCAAATCTACCAGATATAGCTAAGTTTACTGTAGCTAAATTTTCAGTCTTCTTGACACCACTTTTAGAACACAAATGACCAAATGGTTAGATACACGTACCTGACAGATTCTTTAGGCCAGTGGTTAGTCCATCTAAGTAGGCTTGTCTTGCTGATTTAATTGAAGAGTCAGTCCATGCTTAAGGTTTTGTATGTCCTGCATTTATCCAGGTTTCATCCAAGTAACAGATCTTCTTGCCCTGGTCGCGGTATTTATTTATTGATTTTAAATACTTCCTTCTCCATAAAATAAACTCTTGACTGTCCATAAAAAAACTATTTATGCCCCGCTTTCTATACTCAATATGAAGTTCTTTGACTAAACTATAGAATGTGGTCCTTCTGAAAGTAGGTAAGTCTGAATATTCAAATGTCTCTTCTCGTCACGTTTTCGGAGAGGAGACATCACTGAAGAGGAAGCATGGCTGGAGGAAGCATTGGGAGAAATATTTTCAGTTTCATCTGCTGTAACCGTAGACGACATGCTAAGGTATAAACACACTATCTATCCTGTCGAATCCTGCACTTGTTTGTCACCGAAAGACCAGTGGCTATTGCAAAGCTTAGGCGCTGTCGCTTTGCCGCGCTGCATCTTTGTTGTGCCGGGGCGTAAATGGTCTACGAATAGGGTATACTTTATCTGAAGTCACTTGAAATAGCATCAAAACCTTTGGTCGGCGCGTCCTTTGTAATTTCATGACGTATCATAGGCGTGCGGTCATTTATTTAGAACGATAATAATAATGTTTTTATATCACAATAAATGGATTTTACTATCTTCTTATTTTTTTGATTTGGGATAAAAAATACTTATATTGGGAGTTTAATTTATGTTGACTGAAAGTTAAGAAATGGAAAAATTACAAAATTCAAACGTTTGACATAGGCAAATATTTACATAGCAGGTAGGTATATAAAAAGGTATATAAAGACTTACATTATATCATCCTCGCCTTCGGAGCTGTCGCTAGAGTCATCTTGTAGAGGAATTACAACGGGATTTACAGGAGGCAAAACACAATATTCATTTTCTTTTTCAATAATATGCCTAGAACACTGCTTCCATAGGTCTGTGGCAGCAATATGAGATACTGCATCTCTTGTTGTGACCAATAGCGATTCACTTAATTGAGGGGTCTGATTATGTTTTCTTACTTTTTTCTTTAAAGCAGCCCAGACCAACTCAATCGGGTTAAAAATGCAGTAATAGGGAGGTAGACGTAATACTTCATGGCCATTTTGCTGAAGCAGATTGTCAATAACATACTCTTTTTCAAGTTTTTGTCTTTTAATAAGATCCAATAATATGGCTTTGGTTGATTTTTGTGGTATTCCCATTCCCTTATCCTTCATAAAATCAATAATGTCTTGTTTTTTTGTGCTTGTATTCGGAATTTTGTTTTTCTGTCGGGAATGGTATGGCGCATTGTCCATAATAATCACTGAGTTTGGGGAAATGTTTGGTATTAACTGCTGCTCTATCCACTTTTCTAATAAGTCGGAGGTCATGTCCTCATGATAGTCGGCACATGATTCTTTGACATTTTTGGCAGATAACAGCAAGGCATTAAGTATAAATCCATTTTCACTGCCAGCATGGAGAATAATGATTCGTTTTCCACGGTTGCATGGTGCATTTAAAATGCACTTGTTGCTGTCGTCAACCCAGCCGTACTGCACAACATCATGGGTATCATACCACGTTTCATCCAGGTAAATCAGATTTCTTTTCTGCTCTCTATAGATTATAACTTTGTGCAAAAATTCTTGGCGCAATTCAACGATTCGAGACGACTCCATAATCACCATTCTTTTATCTAATTTTTTGTATTGAAAACCACCCAGTTTTACAACACAGTGCAGTGAGTCTAAGCATTTGTAATTATAAAAATCTTAAGGATAATCTTTTAATTTATCCCGTATCATTTCCAACGTGGACACCGAATTTTCTTTATAAAATCCGTATATTATACGACGAATATCTTCCTGAAAACCCACGTCTATTCTTTTTAATTTTTTGCCCTATGCGCTTTCTGTGGAAGGAATGGTTGACTACATCTCCCCTTTTTATAACCCGATAAATGGTAGACCGACTGATTTTTGTCAGGATACAAATTCTGTTTAAAATTTGATTTTGCGAGGAATCTGGATTTTCGTTTTTCAGACAATCATACATATTTAGGATTACTCTTTGGGTCTGTTCCTCTAAATCTTTATGAAAGAATTCTGCCTGCACAGGTTCATCAACCATCTCCTCGTGGCTTGGAGCATTTTCCCAAGGTCTCCAAAGAGCCATATTTAGGACACACAAGAACAATCAACACAACAATTAAATCAACAAGTAAACTGAGTATTCAAAAGTCAAAAACACACAAACTAATAAAATCTATGAAAAAACACGGACAGACTAAAGAAAACACGTTTATTCACCGCTACACGGCACTGGCTAAACTGTTTCAATTTTCAGTAGCCACCTGCACTTGTTCGGAGCTCCGAAATACACGCTTTCTCATTGGCTATGTCCACGCATAGGTGTGCTTTACTCCACGTGGACCGGTGAAACTGCCTTTGATCTTATACGGGGGATATTTGCTGCGAAATTTGGCGATTTTTGCAGCAACAGAGCGTGTTAAATATAGATATATAAAACGCACCCGGTATTTCACAGTGTTTCAAGTGACTTCAGATAAATCATACAACGCTATGCGTTCTTCTGAGCCCATGGGCGTCCTGAAGAATTTTTCATAGGGGGCAGCCGATCATCCGCAAGTGATAACCTTTTGTGAAAGTGTACCTGCTCCCAAAAAGGGGGTAGCAAAATTTCCCAGAGAAACACTCAAAATTGAACACTAAATCATGCTAAATATGCAAGTCCAACTGAATTCTCAGGGGGGTCCCTCCTACGGCCCACATGCCTGAGCCTGTACTTTTATACTGATGTAGCCGCACATGCAGAAACCTAAATACTGAGGCACCGCGACTGCTATGAGTAGCTTAAAGACACTGTTTCAAACCGATTCTAGAACTAACTATTAGCTAAACTAAAAAAACCTTTTCAATCAGATTGTTCCTTCTAGGGGCAAAGGAGTGGTCGTACCGGCTAATTCCGAGGCACCGCGACTGCTATGAGTAGCTTAAAGACACTGTTTCAAACCGACTCTGGAACTAACTATTAGCTAAAGTAAAAAAACCTTTTCAATCAGATTGTTCCTTCTAGGAGCAAAGGAGTGGTCGTACCGGCTAGTTCTGCGTGTGTGATGACGCTTGAGTTGTTTGGGATTAGTGGTGAAATACTGTATACCCATTACCAGAAATTAGTCTTGATATGGTTTGAAGCAGTCTTTCCTCTTGATTAATATGTTTTTGTTGATAGTGTTTTCTTGCGCTAGGTGACGTAACAATCGATAGATAATAATTGTATAGCAAATGAATTGTAATAAAATATTTGTGAAAAGTAGACATAATATTATGTATTAAAAAAAGGGGAAAAAGCTATGTATTTTCTTTCCATCTCCCCAATCCAATCCTCAGTAGCCTTGAGATAAGAAAAATTAACAGGCCGTGGTGGCAAAAAATCCCTACTAAGAATCACTTTTGACCGTTTTTGTGTGTTCAAATGACCTCTGTTGTACGTATACTAAGTGACATATAAATCCGAACACCCAGTTTAAATGGTTTTATTTTAATAAAATTTTGTATAAGTACTTAATGAAGCATAATAAGTAAATGATAAAAATTTCAAAATTATTGCACAGTTTTAAAGCCCTTTGACCTTTAATAATATGTGGATGCACCCTGATGTGCTACGCATTCTCCAACGCGCCTAGGCATGCTTCTGATCAGGTGGTCAATGTCCTCCTGTGGTATCTCATTCCAGGCAACCACCAACTCCTCTCGAAGTACTTCTAGAGTCTGAGGAGGAAGTTGCAAATTGAGCAATCTCCTACCTTTCATATCCCACACGTGCTCAATTGGGGATAAGTCGGGAGATCTTGGTGGCAATGGTAACAATGTGACATCATTATGTTGAAAGAAGTCTATTGTGACTCTTGCAACATGTGGTCGGGCATTATCTTGTTGGAAAGTTGGATCTGCCAGGGTGTCAAGATAGGGTAAAAGATGGGGTTCTAGAACTTCGTGGATATAACGCTGCGCGTTCATGTTACCTCTGATAAAGATTAAAGGTGACCTGGAACCATAAGCTATAGCACCCCAAACCATAACTCCAACAGTGTGATGAACATGTCTTTCAACAAAAAACTGTGGATTCCTCCTTTCACCACGTCGCCTTCTAGCCCTGGCACGACCATCGTGCATGCCTAAACAAAATCGAGACTCGTCACTAAAGACAATACTGTTCCATTCCTGATCCCAGAGTGACCGTTGTCTGCACCTCTCAAGGCGATTACGCCGGTGTTCTCGAGTTACAGGGAGGACCGAGTGTGGCCGGTATGAAAACAAGCCAAAACTTCTCATCCGTCGGTAAACACTTCGCATGCCAATAGGTCTTCCGTGTTCTGCAAACCATTCATTTGCAATGGACCTGGTAGTGGAGAAACGGCCAATAATCTTAGGCGGCGATCTTCACGGTCTGTTGTTCTACGGCGGCGTCCAGTGTCCCTTGCTCTTTGCGTACGGCCTTCTCGAAGCCATGCCTGACAACACCTAACCACAGTGTCCACACTTCTATGCACTCTAACTGCAATTGCCCGAAAAGAAAGTCCAGCTTCCCGAAGTCCCACTATACGGCCCCTATCAAACTCACTAAGTTGACGAAATTGTACAGGTCTCCGTACTCTAGGCATCGTAACCGATCGTAAAGGATGTCAAGAACCAAAATCCGCCAACGTTGATTCTTTACTGCGGCTGAAATATTCATTTTTAGAGCGTTAGTGAATTAAAAAAAAAGCAGTATAAAAACCGGAATGTCCAACTGATAAGGCTGAAAATTTTTTCACTTGTTATTTACAGTAAGATAAATACATTCACCAACTTTGATTAAAATAAAACCATTTAAACTGGGTGTTCGGATTTATATGTCACTTAGTATATTTTAGGTGTTCGGGTTGCGTTTGTCCTGTACTTCTTATTTTTAGTAAAACATTGGAAAAATATGCAACTCTGACAGTTTCGTTATCGGTGACTATCTGTAAACGAACCTTGATGCAATAAGATTTTTATATGTTGGTACCCTTAATTCGAACTGACCAGCAGACACACAGACCGACAGAAGGGAGTGACATTGTTTGTCGTGATTTTCATGTGTAGCATCCAAAAAACGTAATATCTGATTTTCATCAGTGGCGTAGGAAGTAAAAGTTAGTCGCATCACTGAGTTGACAGTACGCAGCAGAAACGGAAGCATTTTCTTTGTGGTACGTTTTGTATTAACGGGGCTCCTGCAATCACGAGCACCATCTGCTGAGGTAACGGGGGGGGGGGGGGTGAAAAGGAAACGAGGGTGGGCTGGCCCTAGACGGTCGTCGGGGCTACTTTAAAAGAGGAAAGGATGACTGCGGGTGCATACCAAGGTAAAACAGAGTCGGATTTCGATTAGCGATCTAGCCTGTAAATCGTTTCCTATTTTGGTGAGCAAGTGATCATTTAGTATCTTCCTCCCCCTATTACTGTTCGTCGATATTGTGTTGTTGAATTGTTGTGCTGTACTCTTGTTGGTGTAGTTGTTCTTGAGTGCCTTTTTTTATCAAGGCTGATAATGGACGATAAAGGCTCATATGCGACCATTTTAATTACGAATGTAGTCAGTTTAATTCATGATGAGGTTAACAATAGTGTGGAGCAGTTCAACTCTATAATCGCAAAATACATTGGGGTAAGCGAATAAATTATTGCAAGAAGAGGTCATACCATGGAAGATGTGCTGCAGCTGTAGTGAGCCACAATACCCAGCGGCCTATGTGGTCGAAATACATTTGCGTTCTAAGCTTAGTACAACCTCGCTTATCGCTAAGATGGAACAAAGACTCGAACGCAAGAATCTTGAAAATAAACTCAGACCAAAAAAAGCTGATATAAAAATAACTAACAATTCGAATAGCAATTCCAGAGAAAATAAATAGTTTTATGGCGAATTCAGTCACAAACATGTCATTAATTACATTGATTTGGAGGTTGCTAAGCGAAAATTGTTAGGGAAACTTATAAAAAGTGATGACGAGATTTTGCAGATCGTCACCAAATCACAGGACTGTACTTTGTCGCGCCTTTATCGGAGGATAAGGTTGACAGCGTCTCGATTTGGTGAAGTTTGTAGAAGAAAGCAGACAACAAGCTGTAAAGTTCTAGTAAAATATATAATATACTATTTATACAGAATGGATTCACCACGCACTCCTGGTTTTGGTGGAGTATGCATTTATGTTCGCACGGAAATCGCGTCGGCTTTCTCGGTATCTCCCTCTTTCAGTCCTTTCGATGGCATTGACAATCTATTTTTGGAATTGAGGTGCCCAAATTTCAGCTTCACGATAGGCTGCATATATCGGCCACAGCCCTGTTTGGGAGACACACACCTGTGCAGTCTCATTTCAGATCTCTTAAATAAAAACACCAATCTTTTCATAGCTGGTGACTTCAATCTACGTGACATTAGCTGACCTATGTCAACCATTCCTGAATGCAATTCTTCTTCTGCTGCTTACATCGACTTGCTACGCAACTCTAGCATATCTCAACTTGTTGATCGTCCAACGAGATTCAGGGAAGGACAGACGCCTAGGGCGCTGGATTTGATATTCGTTAACGACGCCGACTTTGTTTCTAATTTAGATTATTTGCCACCTTTTGGCAAGTCTGACCACTGTTCACTTTTATCTTCTCTCCAGTTCAATATAAATAGTCGTTCTACAACCGATAAGTTTAAAACCATCAAAATTGTAAACCACGATGCTCTTAACCAAGCCCTGCCTGAAGTCAACTGGCCTGCTTTGCTTAACAACCGTAGCACCCAAGATATGTGGGACACTTTCGCTCAACGAGTCCTAAGCGAAACGGCTGACAATACTGTTGAAAAGAAGGTATACTGTGACCCCTCAAAGCCCTGGATCAACTCTAACATATCAAGGATGCTTCGTCACAAGAGACTTTTGTGGCAACGGTTTAGGAGGAGTGGCCATTCACAAGATTACGTGTCTCATCGATCCTTTTCTAACCTCCTATCTAGAACGTTACATAATGCCAAACATACTTATGAACGAAAACTCGTTACCTCCAAAAATAAGAAGAAGCTGTTTCGGTATCTAAGAACAAACCTGAATTCCAAAGCTTCATCACCTCAGATCCGCGACGCTGACGGTCATCTCCACATGGATGCCACCGAATCTGCCAACTTACTGGCAGAGTCCTTTAGTGATGACTTCGTCGATGAGCCTAATGGAGACCTACTACCGACCACTATCTGCCATAGGTGTCCCAACAGCCTTTGCGAAGTTGAGTTCCTGCCTGAAGATGTATTAATGCACCTGCGAAATCTGAAGACCTCTTCCTCTCCTGGTAATGATGGGATGACGGCTGCTGTACTTAAAAACTGCGCTTCAGCACTGGCCCTACCATTAAGCTTGATATTCACATCGTCTTTTAGATCTCATACCCTACCCTCATGCTGGCTTAGTGCTTCTGTTACCCCTGTATTCAAAAAGGGCGACAAATCCTCCGCTAAAAATTATCGACCAATAAGTCTCGTTCCTATCGCCGCCAAAATAGCTGAAAGAATCATATTAGATAAGCTCCCTGTCATTTGCTTTCGAAAATGACCTTATCCCTAAGAATCAGCATGGATTTCTCTCTGGTCGATCAATAATGACCAACCTTCTCCACTCTCTAAACGATTGGACTCAGTATCTGGACACAAAGACTCCTGTTGATATAATCTACTTAGATTTTTCTAGGGCTTTCGATCGCGTACTACATAGAAGGCTTCTGTTTAAGTTGGAATGTATGGGAATAAGAGGCGAGTTGTTACTGTGGATTGAGGCTTTTCTCACCGGGAGAACTTTCTCTGTGCGCGTCAGTGATAGCCAGTCTCACCTTCATCATGTAGCAAGTGGAGTTCCTCAAGGCTCTGTCTTGGGGCCAGTGCTGTTCCTTCTGTATACAAGTAACCTGCTCGCATTGATTTCCTCCACATGTTCAGCTTATGCCGACGACACCAAAATTTACAATACTGTCGTAAATTCTGCTATGCTTCAACGAGATCTTGATATTGTTTGTCAATGGTCAGTCAGTTGGCTTTTACCCTTAAATCTAACTAAGTGTTGTGTCCTTGACCTCGGGAAGACAAATCCGCGATTTACATACAAGATCTCTGACCACAACATCGAAGCAGTTTCCAGCCACACTGATCTGGGCGTTGTAGTCAATGATCGTCTTTCCTGGTCAGAGCATATTCACCACGTTACATCAAAAGCCAAGAAACTTCTATACATGCTGGAGAGGTCTTTCAAAGGATCCGATGTCAACACTTGCGCCTACATATACAAGGCATTCGTGAGGCCAATTCTTGAATTCGCGGGCCCGGTATGGGACACTGTGCTTCTGCCCGATAGAAATCTCGTCGAATCAGTACAGCGTCGGGCTACTCATATCCTTTTTGGAGCACGAAGACCAAGCTATGAAGATCGCCTTGAATTATTCAACCTGACCTCATTCTCTGAGCGAAGACTTCGTGGCGATATTATAGTTACGTTCAGGAAACTTCATGGTTTGATGGGCACCAACCTCATGCATCTACACCGTCTGTCGCGCAGCAATCTACGCGGACACAGCTTCAAACTGCATAAGGAGCCATTTAAAACAAGAGTCCGACAGTGGTTTCTTCCCAACCGCATATTCAACACCTGGAATAGTTTACCTGAAAGTGTGGTTGGTGCTACTTCAGTTAATAGCTTCAAAGTGCAGTATGATAGCTGGAGGAGTGTACAAACTTTATAGCTATGAACTGTCTTTTTTTTATTTTTTTCTATTTGATGTATTTGTGTTACGTGTCCGTACACTATATTTACTGCATGAGCTTATAGTACTGTGTACTCTGCTCATCTCAATTATCATAATAATAATAATAATAATAATAATAAACTCCATCATATACCCAACAGAGTTTTGTAGTAAAGCAATAAAAAGGCAACACAAAAATCATTGGACACCGCAGTTCAATCTTGTGGTTTATTTATTGATCGCACACATCCATTTCTGGCAGCATCGCGACTCCATCTACCTGTTACAGTAGACAAGAAATGTACTTAATCCAGGTATAAGCCTAACTGTTTATTGCTTTGCAAAAACTACCTATCTATTTCCTCTTATTTTGACGGCATAAGATATTTTTATGACCCTCGTTCAGTTGTTACCATGTACCACATGACCCTTGTAAACATAATTAATTGTGTTTACTAACATGAATAAACGAATTTGAATTTGAGTTCTTGAATTTATTTTACTAAAGGTATCAAATTATTTGAATACATTTTTTCTTAGTCGGCACGCACCGTCGCGTCGCTTGGACTGGCAGGACGAAACAGTAGACGAATTTCGCCCCAAAACGAATCCATCATAAAACTTGTGCAAAAACAAAATTTCAAAAAGTGCTCCTATAGTACCCTCGGCAATTATCTTCTGAACATACTGTATGAATATGAATATGAAAATATTGAAAAATTGAGTGCCAGTTTCGAAGCAGCTGAACCCTTGTAAATGGCTTGAAACTCACTGCGTCGGAGCCGCCTTAAACCGAATTTTAATATGATTTTGAATATCCGAGGGCGCCGGAGCATTGAATAGAACTGTAACATGTTATTGCTGATATCTGCAATATTCAATTGAGATCATAATTCACTTTATCAGGAATAAACTTTCCACGCTATTATCGCAATTTTACTGCATATATTGTAAAAACTTACTATTTTTAAACACACTTTGATATTACAAAGGTCGCAAAATACAGTAATTGAATTAAATAGTTTTTTATTTACATGTTTACAATTGAAGTTAATTAAAGAATTGTTGTAATCGGCACCTAATTAACAACCGATATATCCATTTTTAAATTTTCTAAGCTATTAATGTTTGTTTTTAATTTGGTTATATTATTTACAAAGTAGATATGATACTTGTGTCCGATTGGTCAAATTTGCTACTAGGTTGCAAATATTTCTTTTTCATTGGTGGAATTTGTGGTCTAGTCGCAAATATTGTACCAGGGGTCAAATGAAAAAATAGGTTTCTGTAGCTAAGGTTCCTACAATAATTGTAGGACACCTTCAAGGCCTCCTAGTCTTTTTCTCTCCTTTAGAACAGCTGGGGTTTTTCTAGATTTCTACCGTTTCTTGTCAGCGTCAGCGCTCGGGTAGTAAAGGTTGACAAAGCTAGACTTTGCAGTACATTTCACATTTATTAATTGACAATATTCAAATAATTTCGACATTCGTTATAGTGTACACATTTAAAATTATTAAGTACTGTAAAGATTATTTTAACTGGACATTTGATGCCTTATACATAAAAATACTGAACATCCTACAGTTAACATTAACTTCTTAACTATTTATGACAAAATAAATATGTAAGTATAGGTACATGGACAACTAATATCTACACAATTTATACACTTTACAAGGACAACATACAGCTTATACACGATCGGCTGAGAATCATTGAAGTCGTGCATTTAATGTGTATGAGAGAGATAGAGAGAGAGGGGCATGTTTGTTAGAGTGAGAGCGCGAACGAAGTGTGCCTGACAGCCTGACACCAAGGGCAACGAGTCTGTGGATTAAAATTCGCGCTTTCGCTCTAACGTATGCATTTATCTCTCTGTCTCGTTTGTACACATTGAGTACGGGACGTCAATGATTGTCTGCCGATTCTCTATGTAACATAAAATGCATTCGCGGCAAATAAGAATATGAAAATATATGATGAAGCATTTTGAATGAAAAGTATCGATAAGTATGAAGTGAACTTTGTTCTCTATGGATTTAATGCTGGTGCTATGATCTCTTGGTTTTTGTTCATGTTTTAGAAATGAGTAATGCAGCTATAAAATTTTGGAAATATTCGAGGTTATGCAAATTTTAGAAACTTTGGAAATTTTGGAAGTTTTGAAAATTTTGAAAATCCTAGAAATTTCGGAGATTTTGGGAATTTTGTAAATTTTGTAAATTTTGGTAGGAAATTTCAGGAATTTTGAAAATTTCTAAAATACTGGAAAATTTTAAAATTTTGGAAATTTTCGAGATTTTGGAAATTTGAGAAATTTCGGAAATTTTGAAAATTCTGGAAATTTTAGAAATGTTTGGAATTTCGGATATTTTTAAAACTTGGAAATCTTGGAAATTTTGGAAATGTTGGTAGGAAATTTCGGAAATTATGAAAATTTTTAAATTACTGGAAAATTTGAAAATTTTCGGAAATTTTGAAAATACAGTACATTTTAGAAATTTTGAAAACTTTGGGAATTTCTGAAACTTTGGAAATTTTAGAAATCCTAGAAATTTTGGTAGGGAATTTCCTAAATTATGAAAATTTTTAAATTACTGGAAAATTTGAAAATTTTGGAAATTTTGTAAATTTGAGAAATTTCGGAAATTTTGAAAATAGGTACTGTAAATTTTAGAAATTTTGAAAACTTTGGGAATTTCTGAAACTTTGAAAATTTTGAAAATTTGAAAATTGCTACAATTTTGAAAATTTTTAAAATCTTTAATATTTTGGAAATTTGGGAAATTTTGGAAATATTGGGAGTGAGCATTTTGGATAATTTTATATTTTGAAAATTCTTAAAATTACATTAGCCATTGTGACTTTTGTTCGACAGTGACCTATGTCTTGAATATACGAGTATCTTGAAAATACTCGTGTAGACACATCTGGACAGAATTTCTCATCAGAAGCACTACAATATCAGGCTAGAACGGCTGACGAGATTGTACGCTTGGATTACTTGCATTACGTTACATTTGGCACTCTGAAAATAGGTTCGAAATGCCAAAAATATAGGTAGATAAACATTGCCCGTTCTGAAGCGCTATAAAAGTTCACAGCAATTTTGCAAAGTCAAATGGTGACATGACATTTTCATTTACTTTAACCTTAATTTATTTGTTCATGAATACTAACAGACTAAATATTAGTCCAAACATATACGTATGCACATATGAAGTATACATTTAATCAACTGTGCCAATAATCCGCAGACTGCTCGACAGTTTGCTTGCTGCAAGCGCCATCTATGGAGGAATGGCCCAATGACCATGTTGCTGTTATCTTGTCAACATGACATGTGGGTTGCAAACTCTTGGGAAACGATGTACTCATTACACTTATTCTACTGTTGTTCTGATTATAGTTTGAATCATCGTTGAGCATAAAACATAAACAAAAGGATGGCACAGATATCATTTATTTAGTCTTTTTATTAGAGTATTCTGGTTAAGTTGTTCAAGTTGTAGGTAGTTTGTTCCAAAATATATTCTACAATTTAACTTTGTATGTGTAAAAATTGATTGAGAATAAGTTTTATTTTGGCATGAAAACATATATTCGTCTTCTGTTATGATAATTTGACCAGAATCGAAGAGAGACTGGCGTACGACGAGTTGTGCCACTCTCTTCCATTATGGTAGTGAGCTATAAATACAGATTCACACGATCTCGTTTATGCTGAGCAACTAAATGTCCACACTTCTTAGAAGTTATACACAGAAATTAGTCCATTGTCATTTCAATTAACCTTCAATTTTGAAGTTTCACTTTTCACTTTCACAGAACTGTTCCCAATGTTCAAGTTCCTTGTATACCTACGTTATCACTCAGTAAGTACGCAAATTCTATGTACAGCAATTGTTGTTGATCTTCTTGTTTTCGTTAGTTTCGATGTCAGCGATCTTGGTGATCTCTTTTTCTTCCTTGATGGTGTCTATAAGCCTCACTCCACCAGTTTCCGGGAGGAAAAGGACTGATAGGCCTCCGAAAACCCCGAAAACTGCTAGGACTGACATAGGGACGCTCGCATGGAGAGTGGACTGAAACATAAGTACAAAATAAAATACTAAACAAGTAATTCTGTAGGATCTGATCTATTTTTAGACAATAAGCAGTTAAAAAATGGCGTCAAGTTGCTTGACACTGCCCTCTGAGAAAGTTAGCTACGAACATGTATAACAAGAAAATAAATGGATCAAGTTAATCAAACAGGTGCATTCAATTAGCATGCTTTTCTTACACTCTTGGAGTTCCTGACAATTTGTCCCACTGGGAAAATATGGTACCTCTCGCTCTTCAAAAAGATAGAAGAAGAATAAACACTGAATCAAGTGGCAACAAACAGTGAACAAACAGTGAAGAACGAAATTTCTTATGAAATGAGTAGTGGGTACTTTTTCAATTTCCTTTTTACGTTTTAGCTATTGTTTCGCTACATACTCGTATTAGCTTTGCTATTTCAAACATGTTTGGGAAAAGGACGCCCAGTATAATTTTGGATAACAACTCACCAAGTTCCACAAGTACGGTACCAACATCAACGCAATCCCTGCGGACACGTTGGCCGCCCCAACGCCAATATTCCTTATGGTGGTCGGATACAACTCAGCAGTGAATACTGGCATGATAGCATTGGAAGAGCTGACGCAGAATTTGCTGATCATTGTCAAAGAGGTGACCACCCATTGCATATCAGCGGTGGCCAGGTAGATGGGCACTGTAAGGGCGCATGCAATCCCTGAGATCACCATAGTGAGGGACAAGGGCCAACGACGACCGCCCTTCAGGAGAATGAAGATACTGATGGCTACTGCTGGGATCTCGACGGCGCCTTGGAGAACCTGGAGTAGAGAAAACGAATTCAAAATCTTAGTAATATTCAAAATTTGAAAAATTCTGATTTTGAAAACTCCCATATTTTTGAAAATTATATAATTTCGATTTCGAATATTTTGGAAATTTTGGAAATTTTGGAAATTCTGGAAATTTTGGAAATTCTGGAAATTCTGGAAATTCTAGAAATTTTGTGAATTCTGTAAATTTTGGAAATTTAGAAAATTTTTAAAATGTAGTAAATTTTGGAAATTTTTAAAATTTTGGATATTTTGCTAAATCTTGGAAATTTTTGGAGATTTCTGACTCCTGAAATTTAGTAAATCTAGTAAATTTAGGAAATTTGGGAAATTTAGGAAATTTAGGAAATTTAGGAAATTTAGGAAATTTAGGAAATTTAGGAAATTTAGGAAATTTAGGAAATTTAGGAAATTCAGGAAATGTAGGAAATTTAGGAAATTTAGGAAATTTAGGAAATTTAGGAAATTTAGGAAATTTAGGAAATTTAGGAAATTTAGGAAATTTAGGAAATTTAGGAAATTTAGGAAATTTAGGAAATTAGGAAATTTAGGAAATTTAGGAAATTTAGGAAATTTAGGAAATTTAGGAAATTTAGGAAATTTAGGAAATTTAGGAAATTTAGGAAATTTAGGAAATTTAGGAAATTTAGGAATTTAGGAAATTTAGGAAATTTAGGAAATTTAGGAAATTTAGGAAATTTAGGAAATTTAGGAAATTTTGAAAGTTTTGAAAAATTTTGAAATATCTGAAATCTTGGAAATCTTGATAGTTTTGGAAATCCTGATAATTACATTAGACATTACATACTAATCGATCGCTCTATAGTTCATTCTAGCTTTTCAGTTTGCCTACTTTACATTATTTACTGCACCTTTCACTTACCGAGTTTACATAAAGGTTCCCGCCAATATTTCCCAGATTCAGCACAAGTCCATAGTATACTAAATAAACACTGAACCAGATCAAAAACAAGCACAGAGTCCTTTTCCTCATCTGAACGGTCTTGAACAGGTCCAGGACGCTCACGTTTTCCACTGGTTCATCGTTTGCTCCCGGAAGCAACTGCTTGTCCAAGTTCGGAGGAAGTTTCTTCCCGTTGAACTTGCAGGCGCTTTCTAGAATGGACATCACTTCTGTCGTGCGGCCTAAGGCCAGAAGCCATCTCGGAGATTCTGGAAGCACCCACCTAGAGAGAAACATAACCTTTTGACTAAATGATGTCTCATCATATTTCGACCGTCTCAAAAGCTAAAACCAACGTATTTGCCATCGGAAAAATAACGTTCCTCGGAACCAAAATCCAAAAATAAGATTTGTACATGGCTAGCGATCGTAAGGTATTTGTTGTACCCTGGAGTTCTTTCTTAACGTCTCACTATATCAATGACTCACTAGATCAACGCGGATGTTCCACATAGTACGGTTTTGGTACCAACCTTATTTGTATTTCAAATTAATTACCCTCTTTTCAAAATCCATACCAGTCGGTATCTAGGCTTCATCGCTATTCGCATGGTTGTTTACAAACAATAGCGATATGTAATTTAGGTTTTTCGGGCTCAATACCTGCCGGGCGAACTGGATCATGTTAACATGGTTTTACAAGCAAACGGCTATCGCAGGGAACAAATAGAACAGGTTTCACGACAAAAAAGCAGACCGCCGGCAGGAGACAAGGAACCACCTGCGGGAGTCTCCTTCCTACCATCCATTAAAGGCAACACGGATAGAATAGGAAATAAAATCCAGCAACTCCTAACATCAGTAAAGGACCCTAGGGACCCCCTGAGCGGTGCCGGCGTATACAGAATACCGTGTTCCTCTGGTAAAGTATACGTAGGCACCACTAAACCTAGCTTCCAAACACGCATCCAGGAGCATGAAAGAAACTGTCGACTGGGACAAACTGATAAATCAGTGGTGGCCGAACACACACTCCAAGACGGCCACAATGTTCTGTTCGACCAAGCTATCAACATCCACCCACTACTCAGCCCGAATGTACAGAGAAGCAATTGAAATCTACAAACACAATGATAATTTCAATAGAAAAGAAGAAGGCCTTGCTTTAAACAAAATGTGTTTCCCCATTCTGAAAAACACAGCGAAAAAGTCACGTCATTCAAGAGACCCAGAGTACCCCCACCAGACAACTCAGTCCTCAGTCCGGCGATCGACTATAAAACCGCACGCTCATCTAGTTAACCGATCACCATGAAGACGAGGACGACAACCACGAGGAGGCCGTGGAAGTCGCAGCCGAAATCATGAGGAGTCGACCACCTGGCCAGGAGACGGATCACCCCTCCAGTCCAGAGGAAATCCGTCTTATCATCCGCAGGTTGAAGGTCAGAAAGGCACCGGGAAGGGACGGCATCAACAACAGGATGCTGAAGAACCTTCCCTCCAAAGGGATTGCTGCGCTCACCAACATCGCCAATGCCACTCTGAGACTTAACCACTTTCCGCGGCGGTGGCGGGACGCCCAGGTTATAATGCTCACCAAGCCAGGCAAGGACCGGAAGTTGCCCCAGAACTACCGGCCCATCAGCCTGGCTTCCTCGATGAGCAAAGTAGTGGAAAAGGCTATCGCCGTTCGACTAGAGAAGCAGGCAGAAGAACTGCAACTTCTCCCCCCAGAGCAATTCGGCTTCAGATCCTCCCACAACACGGAACTCCAAGCGCTACGACTGACAGAAAACATCACCAGCGGCTTCAATCTCCAGGAGGCAACCGGCCTCGTCCTGCTGGACGTGGAACGAGCCTTCGATCGAGTTTGGCACGATGGACTCATCGCCAAAATGGAAGCCGCCGGAATCGATACAAACATGTGCCAACTGATCCAGAGCTATCTAACACAAAGATGGTTCACGGTGAAGATTGGTACATGTCACTCAACAAGACGACAGCTGGAAGCAGGCGTGCCCCAGGGGTCAGCCTTAGCCCCCCTGCTCTACAACATCTATACTCACGACGTACCGAAGACAGCTGACACAATGCTGGCCCTATATGCAGACGACACTGCTATAGCCACCAAGCATCGCCGACCCGAGATCATCCGTAGGAGACTACAGGATGAACTGGACCACATCCAGGACTGGTGCGTGAAATGGAAAATCCGCATCAACGTCCAGAAGACGCAGGCAATCTTCATCCAACGAAGAAGGATTGCAAGACCTCTCGAAGCATCCATCTTCGACGAAGATATCCAGTGGAGCGACAAAGTCAAATATCTGGGGATCGTATTTGACAAGTCCCTCACCTGGAAAGCCCACATAGAAGCTGTCATCGCAAAGACCAGAGCAGCCATGGCTCAACTCTACCCATTACTGGGTAGACACAGCCGGATGCCGCTAGCGACCAAGCTACGGCTGATCAAGGCCATCGCCAGACCTCAGCTCGCTTACTCCTCCGCGGTCTGGGGGTATGCTGCCCTCAGTTACCGCAAGCGACTTGCTGCTCTAGAGATGAAGCTACTCCGGATCGCCTCCAGTGCACCATCCTACGTAAGAAACTCAACCTTGCGTAGAGACCTGCATTAGGACACCATACACGAGTACATGAAGAAAAAAGCGGAGAAGACCTTCCAGAAAGCTCAGGACCACCCGAACAAGCAGCTACGATTCCTCATGGACCAGGTACCCTAGACCAAGGTCCCAGTTGGCACCCGCTAACTGGAACCTTGACTAGGAGACTAGGAGAACCCGCGGTTGCTTCCCCCCCCCCCCCCCACGGCGTGGATGCAGAGGACCAGGAACCACCGGGACCAGGACCAACCAGGACCAGGACCCGCCACGACCAGGACCCACCAGGACCAGGACCCTTCAGGACCAGGACCAGGAACAATATATAGGTAAGAGGACTTGAAACTCTTGATTTTTCGAAAACAAGAGTTTCAAGAGAACCTAGCAGACCCTCTATCAATGATCGCTTAACGACAACGATAGAATGTGCGAGGTAAAGGGAACCAACCCGGCGTTCCCAGAGACTGAAACACATGAGGAGACGTTGTAGCAGACCGCAGGTCACGCACAACACATGGCCTACCGAGACGCTGATGAGTCGGGCCACGCGGAGGTTAGGGTTTAGTGGGTATTAGGTGGTCTCCTCAAGACAACCTGGAGTCCCACACACGCCGTAGCTCGGGCTATAGTATGGTGCGTAAACTCATTCACCCCTCACCAAATAGAAAAAAAACCCACTGAAGACGGCTACCGCAGAAATAGCAGAAAGGTCTGGACCAAATCCAACCCGACCACGGCTCAACAGCCCGAAAACCCTAAATTACTTTAGAATTAGCCGTGAAAGCCTGCATTCTTCAAATAGCGATATGCTTAATCTTTCAATAAAGTTTATATATTAAAAATAATATAATATATTAAAAATAAGCAATTAAGATACCGAAACTACTCGCTTGCATATGTTGATTATTTTTAGTTTTAATAGGAATTTTGCCGTTTCGGTGCCTGGTTGAACGTATATTTAGATATATATTATTTTGCAAACATGTGTTGATTTTTACCAAATCGGACAAACGGATATCGACCTGTGAGCACAGATACATGGTGTCTCTTAAAAGTGAAAGACGGTCCCGCATGGGTATCACGTAAAAAAACTATAAAACGTCAAAAAAAGACCTATATCATCTTGCAAAGTAGGTAGTTTTTAGGGGGCAAACAGTCATTCCACGTTTGCTCACTAGGATCATTGTGAACGTCCATCTGAGGAGAAATCACTCAACTAAACTACACGCATTATTGGTTGCATATGTTTTGTGAGGCCAAATGGTCCTTGTCTGTAGTTTTTATCTCTGAGAAGAAAGTTGGTTGAATGGCAAGATCGCATCTGGATGATTATGTGTATTGGTCTGCATGTGGATATAATCAATGATATTTGCTGTGTGAGAAAATCATTACTGAATATGCTGCCAATGAAGTATATCTATTGGCTGTGCCCGACGGGTTATTTACATGTTGTCCTTTCTGAAGAGGGGGGTTATGTTCAAAGTTATAAATTACGAAAAACTGAGGAGAATTACGGGAAGTCATCACCGCGCTTGCGCTGTGTGTAATTACTGTTAGCATGTATATGACTTGTAATTCGACAGTGTACAGTGAATATAATTATTTCTTGTCTCTCTAATTTTTAAAATTCAGCAAATTTGTATATGTAACTTCCAGAATGGGTAAGAAAAAGTGGATACTAACTTCTAGCTTTGAATCTAAATTAAGTGTATTTGAGACAAGCACCCAATGTAATTATCATCAACACATACAACTTACAGCTTAGACCTCCAGCAATGCCATCTCGGAAGCAGATTTTACATCACATCAGAGCCAAAGATTGATAACAAGCCTCATGACGTTTAGGCAACACGTACAACTAGGTGTTAAGTTAACATCTTGTAGAAAAACCTACATAATGTCAACAAAAATCGGCATAATGTCACTCTTTTCAAGATACGTGATACCCACCATCAGAGGGAACTAATTAATCATCAGTAAGGTCGGCCTCACCCAGCCGGAATACTTCTCTGAATTCAGAGACTGAATTCATATTAATAATTCAGAACGTCCGAAATTGCATATAATTTAATTATGCAGTACACACGTTCTGATTTTTGCACATTATGAATTTTTCAGATCTATCTGTGAGAGTGATACCTAAGAGCTTTCCGAATTCCGGACCGGAATTTTTAAGACTATTAATTCAAAATGTACACCTTTAGATATGTATAAAATAGAAACCACATACATGCCGGAATCATAATCTGAATGTTTTAGTTGATCACTGAAGTAGCTAGTGAGAAGACTGTTGCTACGAGGTGCGTAATGTGCGACACAGAAAATTTAATTTTGGCCGTGTCCTTGTACAGGGTGACTTCGAAGTTGAGTCATTTATTTTAACAGTAAGTAGATCTTGTCAAAAGAAATGTTTTTTTCCTTTACCATTTTTCTGGTAAAATTAAAGTAACAAAGTTATAGCCCTTTGGAAGTTTGAGTACCGCCCTGTCTCAATAATAATATTATGTGCTCGTGTTTGGCAACAACAGATATAATCCGCCTTATCCGTTAATCGCATCGGAAACAAAAAAGCGAAAGAATTTGGAACGATGTTTTTACAATTATTTTCTTCAGTTGTATACAGTCAGTGTCAGTCGGTAGTCGGTAACGCGTAAGTGAATAGTCGTGTCTGTTGCGTGGCTCAAATAAAAAATGGCACATGTTTACGAAAATGCTGAACTTGTGGACATGGTTCTTATTTACGGGGAGTCTTTACAAAATGCTGCCGCGGCATCACGGACCTATGCAGATCGGTTTCCCAATCGAGTGCAACCAACCCCTCGTGCCTTTGTTAATGTATTGCAAAGAGCTCGTGAATCAGGTGACTTAAGACCTCACAGAGGAGATCATGCCGGTGCTCCGAGACCGCACGATCAAATAGAACTAGAAGAACAAATTTTAGAATTAGTAAGTGATGATCCAACAGTAAGCACCCGACAAATTTCAACTCAATTGGCGATTAGTCAATATAAAACCTGGAAAACTCTACGTGAAAATCAGTTCTATCCGTTTCACATACAAAAAGTGCAGGCGTTACAACCGGAAGATCATGAACAAAGGGTTGACTTTTGCAATTGGCTTTTAAATAAACATCAAAATGATGACAATTTTTTAAATCAAATTTTAGTGAGTGATGAAGCCCTCTTTACTAGAAACGGAATTATTAATTCACGTAATTCTCACGTTTGGGCTATTGAAAATCCCCATGAAATAAGGGAAACCAATTTTCAACAGCGATTTGAACCAATCAACCTGTGGGCGGGAATTGTTAATGGAATTTTAGTGGGGCCTTTTGAATTACCAAATCGCTCAACTGGTGAAAATTATCTTGATTTCTTGCAACACAATTTGCCTGGTTTACTGGAAGATGCGCCTTTAAATATTAGACAAAACATGTGGTTTTTACAAGATGGGGCACCACCCCATTATGCAAGAAATGTGCGTGAATTTTTAAATAGACAATTTAATAATCGTTGGATCGGCCGTGGCGGTTTTGTACCTTGGCCGCCAAGGTCTCCGGACTTAAATCCTTTAGACTTTTGTTTGTGGGGTTGGCTAAAAACTCTAGTGTATAAAACACCGGTTAGTACACGCGAAGAATTACGTGCTCGAATTGAGGAAATGAGTACAGTGATCAGAAATCAACCAGTTATTTTATTGCGTGCTTGTAAAGAGACATGGCTAAGACGCGCCCAGCTGTGCGTCGAGCAAAACGGAAATCATTTCGAACAGTTTTTGTGACATGCTTTTGGGCGCACAGGTCCGCACTGAAATACTTGTAGGGATGATACTTTATAAAACAAGGTAACATTTCTTTTTAATTTTTTTTTATTTTTACACACATATTTTGGTTTATCTTCCTTCTACAATCATTATCTGAAAATTAATGACTCAACTTCAAAGTCACCCTGTATATGGGACACTTCCTTGGACGACTATCACCACAGAGAGAAAAAAAGATCTAGCTTCGTTTACGTTTTTCTTTTTTTAGTGTAAACAGATAACAATAGTGCAATAAGTATCAATTGTTCGTCATCCATATCGATCAACGATGTTCGCTATTGGAGAAACATGAAAATACTGATCTAACAGATTTTTTGATATACAGGGTGGCGCATCGAAAACGAAACAGACGCATTTACTGGCAGCTCAGTTTTTTTTTAGGAAAACGCTCAGACCCGTCGATTTTGTTTTCGAGGGGGACACAAGTTTGGCCAAAAATCACGTTAACACGTGCAGCCCCCTGGGCGGAGGTGACACCAACCCTAAAATCTTGAATGGAAAGGGGGGGTCGAGCCATATCTTATTTTAAAGGTCTTTCAATTCCCTTTATAATGATGTAAAATACATGAGCTTCAGTTGAGTAGTTTTGAAGATTTGTTGATTTAAAGCTTAAAGTAGACTTTAATAGGTACATCAGATTAATTTGTACTACTTTCAGAAGAAATTTGACTAAAAGAATTCACTTAATAAGTAAATGCTTTTCTTCACTACGCCCATAGTTTGTTTATCATTTTGTTGTTGAAAATAGCTATTGGAGCGTTTTTTGTGGCAAAAAAGTTATTTCTTGAAGAAAGATAAGGAAATATCTCGTACTTATTTTAACTAGGAATTTAGTACATAGTTTGTGATTGATATGACCAAAGTTTGTTGCTAAAATAACTTGTAACGCTATATTACATAAATTAACCATGGTATATTCCACAGCAGAAAGAGTTCAAATTATCGAAATATTTTTCGGGAATAATCAGTGCGCTAATAGAATAGCGGAAATATTTAATGAGCCACATGAGAACAGTAACGTGCATCGAAAATATGTTCTAGAACTTGTAGCTAAATTTTGGGAAACTGGGTCAGTCGCCAATAAAAAACGCAGCATTGAAAACCCCATAAGAAACGTAGCAATAGAAGTGGTGGTTTTAGGGCAAGTTTATGTAGATCCTACGTTAAGTACCCGCATATTGGAGACTGTGTGTGGTTAGTCAACGCACTGTTCAACGGATTCTGAAGGCCCATAGTTTTCGTCCGTATAAAATTCACCTGGTGCAAGAACTTAATGAAGACGATTTTGATCGGCGATTACAATTTTGTGAAGATATGAGTGAACGAATTATAAACGCTGAACATTTTCAATTCAACAATTGCTTTTCCGACGAATGTTCCTTTTTCTTAAATGGCGTAGTAAATCGTCATAACTGCCGATATTGGTCCGATTCTAATCCTAGAATTCATCATGAGGTTCATACACAGCAGCCACAAAAATTAAATGTTTGGGCTGGTATTTCTGGCGATAATTTAGTTGGTCCTTTTTTCTTACCTGGAAATTTGACCCGTGTAATGTATTTAGAATTACTGTTAGGCGCCATAGATCCTGCATTAACAGCCATAATTGAAAATCAGAATGATCGGCGGTACATTGCGAATAGGTTGATCTTCCAACAGGATGGTGCCCTACCACATTACGCATTACGTGTTCGACAATATTTAAGTCAGGCGTTTCCAGATCGATGGATTCGTAGAAGATTGAATGGCCCCCAAGATCGCCAGATTTTTCATCTTTAGATTTCTTTATGTGGGGTCATTTAAAAAGCAAAATCAACCAACATCATTAGAAGACCTGGGACAAAGAATTGTGATTGAGTGCCTTCAATTTACTCCTCAAATATTGCAAAATGTGCGGCAACGTTTTGAGCAAAATCTTTATTATTGCATGGAGAGTCATGGTGGCCAATTTCAACATTTACTTGCCTAACCGGTCAGTTCATTCTTTATTTTTAAATTACTTTGCTGCCAAATGTATTGATTTCCACTAATGATGTTGTATTAGTTTTATTTAAGCTTTAAATCAATAATTCTTCAAAACTACTGAACTGAAGTACATTAGATGTATATCATTATGAAGGGAATTGAAAGACCTTTAAAATAAGGTATCACTCGACCCCCCTTTCCATTCAAGATTTTAGGGTTGGTGTCACCCCCGCCCAGGGGGCTGCACGTGTCAACGTGATTTTTTGCCAAACTTGTGTCCCCCTCGAAAACAAAATCGACGGGTCTCAGCGGTTTAAGAAAAAAAACTGAGCTGCCAGTAAATGCATCTGTTTCGTTTTCGATGCGCCACCCTGTATTTTTGAGGGAACGTATCGGAATTAATAATAAGAATTCAGTCTCTGAATTCCGGCTGCGTGAGGCCGATCTTAGGTACAGGCCTTGTCTTGGATACAGACGACGAACAGCAAACAGATTGCATGACATCTACTGAAAATGTGAGCGATAGAATATGAAATGTTTATTTAAAAAAGCAAGTCTGCGTATAACCATACCATTTTATGTGTTCTGGTTATTTTAGTAGTGATAAAATACAAGAAACGTCTTAAAATTAATCGAATTTATTTTCTCAGAACCGTAGCCAAATCGTGACACACATGAGGAAGCCATAAAGTGCTCGCAAATTGAGTAGCTATTTTCACCGTATACAGAGTGTTCACTGGAAAACTTCCCACTAGGGATTTATGGGAAACCAATGATTAAAAGCAAAAACGCCGAGTCACGTCAAAAGATTTGTCAAGAGGGACCACTTTTGAATCAAAAACTACTTCACCTTTGCACTCTTGCAATATTTTCATTTTGAATGGATGAAATTTATGGAGTTTAGTAATTGCATGTACAGGGCCTGACGAAATACCAGTCGCAGCAACAATTTGGCGTAATGAAGTATACTAACTGACATATAAATCCGAACACCCAGTTTAAATGGTTTTATTTTAATAAAATTTTGTACAAGTACTTAATGAAGCATAATAAGTAAATGATAAAAATTTCAAAATGATTGCACTGCTTTAAAGCCCTTTGACCTTTAATAATGTGTGGATGCACCCTGATGTGCTACGCATTCTCCAACGCGCCTAGGCATGCTTCTGATCAGGTGGTCAATGTCCTCCTGTGGTATCTCATTCCAGGCAACCACCAACTCCTCTCGAAGTGCTTCTAGAGTCTGAGGAGGACGTTGCAAATTGAGCAATCTCCTACCCATCATATCCCACACGTGCTCAATTGGGGATAAGTCGGGAGATCTTGGTGGCCATGGTAACAATGTGACATCATTATGTTGAAAGAAGTCTATTGTGACTCTTGCAACATGTGGTCGGGCATTATCTTGTTGGAAAGTTGGATCTGCCAGGGTGTCAAGATAGGGTAAAAGATGGGGTTCTAGAACTTCGTGGATATAACGCTGCTCGTTCATGTTACCTCTGATGGAGATTAAAGGTGACCTGGAACCATAAGCTATAGCACCCCAAACCATAACTCCAACAGTGTGATGAACATTTCTTTCAACAAAAAACTGTGGATTCCTCCTTTCACCACGTCGCCTTCTAACCCTTACACCGACGTAATCACCTTGAGTGGTGCAGACAACGGTCACTCTGGGATCAGGAATGGAACAGTATTGTCTTTAGTGACGAGTCTCGATTTTGTTTAGGCACGCACGATGGTCGTGCCAGGGTCTCTTTGTCGTGTCTCGGCGTTATTTCTTTTAATCAGTCATCTTCGATAAATCCATGGTGTGAAGTTTTCAAATGATACACCCTGTATATATACCAAGTTCCAGTTATCGGAACGTAAATTTAATGTTTCATTCATGAGTTAACGACGTCGAAATCGATTTATTCATAAAAATCCAGTTAACATGGATCCTAAAACCATAAAATCGTTCGCGAATCGTTGGCATTTTAATCCTTAACCTCTTATCTGTCTGACGTAAATCAATTTTATTGCAGAATGCACTCTGTTATCTCAACCGTTCATAGTGTAAAATAATAAAGTTGTAGCTCTTATCTGTCTGTGTGTGAAATATAGTAAGATGACTTGTCAACAGCGAAAGTGCACTTCTAAAACGGATCAATATATAGACGTTTGCTGAGGATACATCATACATTTACAATCCGAGGCTTGCCAAGAGTTCACTTGGAGATAAAAATGAGGTATTACGTGATACTCATACCATTTAAAAGAAGCTAGGGTTCAGTTGTTCAGTACCTCTAGGTTCTTGGTAAAAAAATGCGTGCATGGAAAAGGCTATCATCCATAATTATTATTATTGGCGAATCATTGTACTGACTCCTGTGCTAAAAGTTCAACATTCTAAGCTATACACAAGTATTCTGCCGATTAAAGTCTCGCCAGATGACGAAAAGCTGTTCGAAGGGATAATATTCGGAAAAATCATTGGATTCATTGGAGAAAAAAATCAAGGTAGATTTAGAAACAGATATTCTACAGAAACAGCTATCTAAATGGTTGTGGAAGATTGTAGAAGAAGTATAGATGAGAAAGAACGTATTGTAACAATGTTTTTAGACTTCAAAACGCAATTTGAGACTATAGATAGGGAATTGAAATTGCATCACTATGGTTTTTAATGATCAGTATTGAACATTAAACATTATTTAGCAAATAGAAGTAAAAAAAACTAAAGTTGAACATATTATTCCAAACATTCAAAATATATCAGTAGGTGTGCCACAGGGGAGTAAATTAGGGCCGTTACTATTTATGATATAATAATAATAATAATATTTATTCACTCAATGTACAAAGATAACAAACAATATGAGTAAATAAATATAAAATCAAAACAGGCCCAATAGAAGGCATCGCCTGTACATGGACCAATAAATTTAAGTTGAAACTGTAGAATGCAAATGACAAAAAAGGACAAAAATTAGCTACAGTAGACTATGTATTTAGTTGATGTTCGTATTTATGAGTTTATGAATTTCAGTCCTAGATATAGAATGTAGCCACTTTTTTAAATTTCTTTTGAAACAATTTCCGAAACGTAAATCTTTTAAGTCTTTAGGTATAATTTCATAAAATTTAGGCGCTAAATAGAGATATGATCGCTGCATTATAGATTTATGCGGTTGAGGAACTACTGTGCCACGAATTTTGTACCTGGTAGAATGATTATGTTTAATTTTTTGATCGGTGTTTACAAATTTATGGTAGTGAGTGATACTGTGTAAGAAATAAAGCTGTCTTATATCATACATTCGAACATCTGCGTATAATTTTTCAGTGGGATAAAGTTTCGTTTTTTTTAAATATCATTTTTAGAATACTTTTTTGAAAAACATCTAAATTATAGATATGTGAGGAACATGCAGCTCCCCATGCTAATATACCATATGTGAGATGAGGCTCAATCAGTGCATGGTATAATGTTTGAAGATATTTTTCCGTCAATATATTCCCAAGGTATTTAATTTTGTAGGATACAAATCTAACTTTCTTTAAAATATAATTGACATGGATGTCCCATCGTAACTGAGGATCCAATACCACTCCAAGGTATTTTATGTTGGGCACTCTATTAATTTGCATTTTTTGATCATTAATATTGAAGGAGAAATTTGTGTAATTTGGCAGATGTCTAGCATAAGATCCAAATGGTAAAAAATGTGTTTTAGAGTAGTTAATGCTTAATTTTCTACTGTTAAACCACCGAATAATTTTGATAAAATCATTTTCAATTACATTTTTCAGATCAGACCAGTCAGTGCCTTCATATAATATTGCAGTATCATCTGCAAAACTAGTTATTTTGCCAACACAATTAATTTGGAAAATATCATTTAAATATATATTGAATAACAGCGGACCTAAGACAGTTCCTTGTGGGACACCACACTTAATATACATTTCTTTACTAAATGATCCTGATATCTGCACAGACTGTGGGCGATTTGACAAATAACTTTCGATCAGTGAGTACGCGTTTCCTCTGAAACCAATTCTCTCCAATGCTTCTAATAATAATTTGTGATTAACTGTGTCGAAAGCTTTCTTTAAATCAACAAAAATGCAGATTGAAGGGATTCTGTTATCAATATTTTGATGTATTTGATTTACAATTTTAGTTATTGCGTCCGATGTAGCCTTCCCTTCTGTAAATCCATATTGATTTTCACTTAAAATTTTGAATTTTGTGAGGTATCGAATCATTCTAGTAGATAAAACTTTTTCAAAAACCTTTGCTACACTGGATATTATTGATATTGGTCTATAGTTGTTAACATCTGTTTTTGATGATATTTGACAATTTAGAACACTGCAAAATTCAAATACTTGCGGACGATTCATTGATATATTTATAGCACATTATTGTACACTGCTTTAGAATGGTTAAATAGTGATATTAAAAAATTATGAATTTGTTAAATGTTAATAAACTTAAATTAATCACTAATAAAACAAAATGTATGTCAACAGGGATAACAGAATTAAGCTCATGATTAATGATGAAAAATTGAAATATCTGGGTATAAATGTGGACAGTAAACTACTGTCTCACGAGCATTACACTATTTCAAAAATATCAAAGAAGATAAATTACCTTTATAGAGGTCCCCCACTATTTTAGTACGTAATTCAAAAAAATTTTGTATAACACTATAATTCTTTCTTATAAATCAATCAGTTTTTTATATTGTTCAACCATCTTGTTTACAGGAAATGAAAATATATTTTCAAAACCGCAAATTCTACAAAATAAATTTATGAGAATCATTTTAAATAAAAATGAATATGCTAGGACTAAGTCTATATTAGAAGAACTACAATGGTTGAATATAAAAAATTTCATATGTTACTTAGTTCTCATTTTCATATTCAAATTAAAAAAATCATTTATCACCATCACACTTAGAAAAAAGCAAAATTGGATAGTCATTATCATAAATACGAAACTTGAGGCTGTATAGATTTTCATCTGCAAAATTGTAACAGTAGCATAACTGGCAAATCTGTATTTCAAGAGACAGCAATGGGATTTAATAAATTAAATAATGATATTAAACAGTGTTCGAATTGAAAAATGTTTAGGGTGAAATTAAAAAATCACTGGATACTCAAAATGCATAGTGACATAATTTTAACAGACAAGAATGGCAAAATTGCAGATTCAAAAGATTAAAAAAACTGTGTAATGCTGAATAAATAAATCTTCAACAAACAAGCAAAGCTTGTAAATAGCAATTGGTACTAAAGTGCAACAAAAACAATGTTGTAGTCAAAACCGATCCATGGTGAACTCCCGCGTTGCAATATCGTCCAATACGATCACGCTTATATGCTGAAAAAAAAGTGTCAAGTAGGTTGACTACTACTATAAATGAGAAAGTGTGAAGTTTTCTTACTCAATCACGTCCAAATGATTTGACCGGATCTGGCTGAAATTTGGTGCAGAGATAGGTTTATTGTCTGGAATAGCGCAAATACTAATTTTTATCCCGGGAAGTGACTTGTACTTTGACATGACGTGTCTAGCGCGGAAGGACCTTCAAAACTCGTAAAATTGTGTGGGGTAAATTAAAAACTTTCAGAAATAAAAAAGACTATACCTTCTTAGTAACCATATTTATGGAAGTTATCTGGTTTTTTACATTCCTAACGATACTCGTAGACTATACACCGTAGAAATAATTTGCTAAGCGGTCAAAATAAGAGAAAACAATTAATTTGGTCAACGCATTGTTTTAATTGTTTCACGTCTCCATTTAATTTTAATCAGTTCCCAAACTATTTTAAATAACTCCACTTTGTGAGCCTAATGAAGGCAGTAATCAGACAGCAATAAGCAGGTAGGATTAGGAATACCTGGATTACGCACATTGTCTACGATACATTGTCCACTTTGCCTACATAAATGTCAAGATGTAGAATGATCAAAACAACTTAAAAGTACAAACAAGAACCTACCACAGTCCAAGAAATAAGAACCCTGGCAACGATATGGCCGCCTGCAACTGTCTCCACTCCCTGAGTTCCCATGCTAATCCAGCGATGGTCATATAGCTTACTGAGACCGGGAAGAGGTAGGAGATACCAGCCACTGTCCTCCAATGACCTCCAACAAGTTCAATGGCCAGCACGAAACCGCTGAACACCACTGATACTGAGATGAAGCCTAGCAAGGCTCGCAAGATGGCGTACACGAGGAACCAAGGACTGAAGGCTATCGCGCAACCTGGAAGAAAATTCAAAATGATGTGTTTGTTAGCAGAATGGGGTCCCTGATATATTAGTCAGTTTTATTGAGTTACGTTATATCTACTGTCTTGTTGAGGTAGACGCATCGGGGTATAGGAGATAAGTTTTATTCCGGACATTGGATCATCCTATCTGCATATCTTTTATCCCAAGATGCTAACCACTGGCACTTTGTAAGAACAAAAGATCTCCGCGACCGTATTAAGTAACTTAACGCCTGGTCGATTTTTCGTAGGTTTTTCCGAAAAGTGTCACCTCTGAGCTAGTCGTCATCCACTTCATGTTCACTTGTAGCAGCTGTGCGTGTTGCCTATACGTCATGGCACTTGGGCGATATGGTTTGGCTCTCGCGTGACGTAACATCAGCTTTAGAGATGGGACTAGTGGGGCCATTCATAGGTCCTAGGGCCTCACTGTAGTACACAAGTTGACGTCGTACCGATTTTTATTTTTTTCCGGTCAGATGTCACTAGATCGCTTGGAGATCCGATAAAATTGAAACCACTTCTTCAGATTTGCTTTAAACAGTATTCACAAATAAATTGGGTTCTTCTAGAGAAGAAATTACTTACCTAAGATAGTTTGTATCAAAACTGAAGCCATTAAAGTCCTTTTTCTACCGTACTTGTCCGACAAAATACCACACACTAAACCACCTATAGCTACACCTCCGAGAAACATCATCTCAGCGAAGTTTATTAAGTTTTTTCTATCACAGACCAAATTAAATTCGGATATAATCGTTGAACCTGGAACAATAGAACACCAACGTTAGCTTTATTTGAAGATCATCTCGCTGGATTTGATAAGAAAATGACTGCGAAAATGACTGACCATCAACATTGTTAATAGTAGATTTTACTAAGCATCTTTGAAGTACTTAATGGATGTAACCAATATGGTCGATTTCTTGTTAAATGTCTCTCAAGCTAGAGAACAATGATTATACGGTTTGTGTGGTAAGAAGTACGTCATAGATCACTTGGTTTTTCTACAAAAACTGTTTTTAATACTAAATTAGCGGACTTGGTCATAAAATGCACCAATGAAAACGAAATATCTTCGCCATATTTTAAATGAGCATTTTATTCTGACATACATAAAATTAAGAGTGCTTATTCTTCAACAAACATCGAGTACATATTCAATGTACTTGACTACCGTGTAAAGAACCGTTCCTTAAGCCAGCCCTGTTAACAGGAAGCTCCCGCGCCCTCGGCTGGGCGGCAGGATGATTACTTCTAGTGCTTCTAGCTTTGCCACTGTTACTGCAGCGCAGCGGGTTCGCGTAGTCGTCCTACTGTCCAGTAGAGTGTGCGACATCTCGCAGTAACAGGGCTGGCTTGAGGAACAGGGGTTTTTGCACGTAGCCAAGTAAATTGATTATTCACTCGATGTTTGTTAAAGAATGAGCGTTCTGTAATTTTATTTTATATTTATTAAATTTAAATTTGTACAGCAACAGTGAGACTGTTATTTTCATTAAAATAATGGCGTCATGTCAATGTGTTGTTTCAGGTTTGATTGGTGGCATATGCATCAAAATAAAAAATAGGTTTTTGTTGATGATTCATTTGATATACATATGATTTAATAAGAGAATTAGAAGCCCATCTTACAATAATTTTTTTCTAGGTTAAGAGACATTTTAAAAGTAATCGACCAAGTTCCTTGGATCCATTACTTCAAAGACGCCTTCTCATTGGTCAAATTTGTGTCAAAGGCGCAAATTTTATTCTCGCTGACCAACAGTAAAATCGGGCTTTAGGGCCGTACTATCAGTCGTTCCTTGATTTCACAGTCCTTCAGAAAGGTTGGGGTATTACTAGATCTCCACTGTTCCGCGTCAGCGTCTGGGCTCTCTTATTATGAGATTATGTTTTCTTTTTGGATCTTAAGAAATTTCAGGCTGATAAGATAGATGATAAGAATCAAGTTTTATCAGCGTGATTTCTTAGAACTCAAAAAGAAAATATAACCTCAAAATAGAGAGCTGACACGAAACAGTAGAAATCTAGAAATACCCCTGCCTTTCTGATCGACAGAGAAAACTATGAAAATCAAGGAGGCCATGAACGCGAATAATAAATTGTAGGAGCGACTGACGACACGACTCCTAAATACATGTATCTGTGAATGCTTTAATTTGTATAGTTGTTGGATTGCTCATACTTGTTTTATTATTAATATTATATTTATTGTTTTATTATTATTAATATTATTATTATTTGATCTAAACTGAATCCAAAATCAAGATGAGATGTAAATAATAACAGTTAGCGCGTGATCTCTCGGTAACAGGTGGGGACAACGCTTCTTATTGGTCAATTCGCCATTAAATTTCAAGCGGTCGCCTGGCGGAATAATGCGCGGGGCAGGGGCAGGGTAGGCAGAGTTGCACTCAGGCAACCGTCCGTCGCGTGTTTCTGTTTCTGTTTCTGTTAAATACTGTCATCTTTGTTTTACAACACGTTGGTGGTAGTCCAACATTCGGAGGTAGCCCTGAATGCGGCCCTGTACGCCGTCCTTGCTTTTGGCAATCACGCATCCGTTCTATCTTGGGTGTAAATACACTATAGTTTCATTATTGTCTGTCTAATTACGTAATTGATGTGTACAATGCTCACAAAACTCCATTTTCTTATCAAATCCTATGAAGTTCTTTCATCAATTCATTAATGATATTTACCTTCACCGCCAAACTCCCACGTGTCACACGTGACCATGGCCAACCCAGTGGCATTGGTGCACATTGCTGCGAAATCCTCCCAATCGCCGCCGGTTCCATTTCCGACGTCAAGCATACGGCAGAAGTCGCCATTAGGTTGGGTGCAGGCACGCCATACCTTAGGTGCTATGTCCCTGTAAAATTGTTTTATAAGCATTTCCAATCACAATGGATAAACATGATGAAACAGCTTTCAGGCAGTTAAAAAAATAGCTTATTGTATTTAGGTAATAGCTAAGGTGTTTGACTCAGTACTATACCTACGAATAAATTTTTATCTTGCTGGGATGTCATTTTTGAGCAGTATGTTAGAAATTCGTAGAGGGTTTCAGGGTAAATAAAAATTTAAAAAGCCCCAAAATTGTACACAAAAGCATGCCAGCTATGCAAATTTTAATTGGATGGGCCAGTTTGACTGAGTCGATAAATGTAATTTTTTTATACATGCTCGTTTTTTTCTTGTGCCGAACATAGTCATTTATCAACTGAAGACAGAGTTGCGTGGGAAGTAGAGAGTCGACCTACTTGACGCCATTTTTGGAGCTCATATTCGGATTCACCCTACCAAATAACCGAAATGTACCAAGTCTGATCATTTGTGAGAACGAGAGACGAAATTTTCATCTACTTATTCCCAATAGCGAATTTCAGTTAAATCACCCTGTACAACAAAAATAATTAAATGGTTTCCTATTAAATTCAGGCATGCGAATAAGCGCAAGAAATCAGGCTTCCTAATAGTGAAAACTCCATTTGAGTTGTCCAAATAGTTTTTTTTCTATAGCCCTTAAAAGATGGCAGTAATATGATTCAAATATACGAGTATAAATGCTTGCTAGATCTGTTTCGGTGCGCTACCGGAATGTCTGGCTAGACAATTTTCCAAGAATTGCGTCACCGGTCTTGTTCATTTGTTTTTCGGGTTGTCATGGTTACCTGGTGCCTTCTGTAACGTTCGCGGTATGCACGATGCCAGTTTTATTTTGTCTGGCAATAACAATGCCTCGATATTCAAATTTCGCGCGCTGTCTTAGGCGAGTGTACACGTGGTGCGCACCATTACAAAGACGACAAATGCGTAATGCCGTTCGGATTAAAATGGCATAACCGTTCTAAGTTTCGGTAAATGAAATGAGATTAAGGACAATTTAGTGATTTAGTGGTGGTCAACACTTGTGTAGGGTTCTCGATTTCTGTTTTTAACCCCATAGGATTTGCAGAAAGGCAGCCGTTGGCCAGCGATGAGGTATACGTCGTAGGTAAGTAAATTTTTGATCTACCAGTTTTGATTAATTTTACTGTTTGAGTGTTATTTTTATGCCTCATAATACAGAAAGGAATTAGTTGTGATCGAAAATAAATCTGATAGCCATACAATCAAATAACTTCACGAATAAATTGAAAGAAAAATTGATTAATATGTTCAGTGTAACAGGTAACGAAATTAACCTGACAAAATTTATTCAAGCATACCAATCCATATAGTAACTTCCTATAATAGTAACCTCAGGGAAAAATACTAGAACTTAACCTATGTATAATGAACCTTATCGAAAAAAGATGACCGTATACTTGTATATTCATTGTTTCAGTAGAAATATTAAATCATAAATTAAAATCAAAGCGCCAAGCGAAACAGTGAGTATTATAATAATAATCTCAAATTACAAAACATGAACGCCTCAAATAACAAAGGTTGGCATCTAGGAGAAAGAACCAAAAGTAACTAGAATACCCCAAACAATTGACGGAAAATTAAAACAAGCTCTAATCTCTCAATTTAATTGTGAATTTGTTGCTGTGAAAAAATTGACAACAATTTTTATCTTTACACGTTCCAATTCCTTCAAAATTAAAACATTTTTCAATTTATTGGATCGCGTAAAGTAGCTATCGAATTTACGAAAAATATTGGGCACTCCTGATGGGGGTGTACATTCCAAATCTGAAACACACACTGAGGATCCCAAGCAACTCGTTGTTTTAGAGCCCTAAAATACTCCAACGCAGTTTTGTATGAGTAGTCAGGAAAATAAATTTCAAAAAGTTTTGGATTAGGTATACAGGGTGTTTCAGTTTATTGTTGCATAACTTTAAGTTTCGATAGAACTTTTAAAATTATATAAACATGGGTCGAAAAATGCGTGGCTTCCGAAATACAGGGTGTTTAAATTTACTTTCTAAAATAGTTTTTTTTTAAATATTTCGAACAATATTTGATGTATAACAGTGAAAATTGGTATACAAGGGTTTTATGGTACGACAAAACGAACCATGGGCCTAGTTTTACTGTAGCCGCTAGAAGGCGCTCTCTACTGTACCTGTAGTGTATTAAAATGACCGAAAAATTTTTCTTACTGCAATTTTTTGTTTTTTGAATAAAAAAACTTATTCTTCGCACTTTTCTGCATAAAAAAGCTCTCCTGTGAGTTTCCGTTATAGTTAGCCGTTTTTGAGATATATAGATGCATTTTTAATTATTTATGATAAAATAACGTTAAAAAGTCAGTACCTCGATAATTTTTAGAAGTAGGCTGTGCCTGCAAATATTTTTGAAATCGAAAGCAGAATAAGGTTAAACGTCAATCAGTTGACAGTTAGTTTTGTTGTCTGTTGAAACCTGAAACGTTTTTTTGCAATTGTGAATGCACGAAATTTAGTTTCTTTTACCTGTTTTTTTTTGTAAGTTTTATAATAATGCCATTTTATTCTCCAATCAAGAGTTAGCGGATATTCATTTTGTGTATGGCTTTGTAAATGGAAATGCAGCAGAAGCAGCCAGAGAATACGCACGAAGATTTTCAAACAGACGACATCCAACTCGCTCAGTATTTATAGGAGTGCATTGCCAAATAATTGAAAATGGTTTTGGAAATCTCCAAAGGGATCAAAACATAAATGTTCGTCAGCCCAGATTTACCCGTATGATTCTGCGTGAGTTTGATAGAGATCCGACCACAAGTGTTGGGAGAGTTTCTGGTGCCTTGGGAATTTCAGCAAGCCATGTTCACCGTGTTCTTAGAAATGACCATAGACGTCCTTACCATTTGCAACCTGTGCAAGGACTACAGCCAGGGGACGGAGAACGAAGAATCAGATTTTGTCAGTAGATCCTTGATCGAACTGATAATAATAGGGAGTTTTTAAGTAACGTTTTATGGACCGATGAGTCATGCTTCACTAGACGTGGAGTGGTAAATTTTCATAATCAACATATTTGGTCGCATGAAAATCCGCATGCAGTTCGGGAAAGAAATTTTCAGCATGAATTTAGTGTGAACGTGTGGATTGGTATCTACCGTAATCGACTATTTGGACCCTACCTTTTGCCTGCAAGGTTAAATGCTGCGACCTTCTTGGAATTTTTAAATGCTGAACATGCAAATATGTGGGATGATGTTATGTTAGATTTAAGAAGATTGGCCTGGTTCTAGCTTGATGGTTGTCCAGCTCATTATTCGAGAATAGTTAGAAACTGGCTGGGCGAAAATTATCCAGAAAGATGGATCGGCCGTGGAGGACCAGTCGCCCGGCCTCCACGATCCCCTGACCTAAGTCCATTAGATTTGTTTGTGTGGGGATTTCTAAAAGAAAAAGTGTACCAGACTCCCGTAACCATAAGAGATATGCTAATAGACAGAATCAGGAATGCATGTGATGAAATCAGGCCTTATTTGAATAATGCTATACCACGTTCGATCATTCGTAGATGTGAATTGTGTATTGAACAATTGGGTTTACATTTCGAGAAACTACTTTAGATTTTGTAGGTTTGTCCTAACTATCCAATAGCATTTTAGTTGTAAATAATTAATTTAATTTGTTAAAAATAATATTGGAAAATTAAACAAATTAATATTCTGTTTTTTTGTGATTATTTGGAGTTAGGAATTATTGATGTGTTTAAAAACACAATCTAAACGATCATCTTAATATTAATTGTAATGTCCAAATCGAAAATGTAAAAAAAAATATTATTTTCCCATAAATAATTAAAAATGCATCGAACCTTAAAAATCGAAATATCTCAAAAACGGCTAACTATAACGGAAACTCACAGGAGAGATTTTTTATGCAGAAAAGTGCGTGGAATCAGTTTTTTTATTCAAAAAGCAAAAAATTGCATTAAGAAAATTTTTTCGGTCATTTTTATACACTACAGGTACAGTAGAGAGCGCCCTCTAGCGGCTACAGCAAAACTATGCCCAAAAAACCCTTGTATACCAATTTTCATTGTTATACATCAAATATTGTTCGAAATATTCAAAAAAAACCATTTTAAAAAGTAAATTTAAACACCCTGTATTTCGGAAGCCACGCATTTTTCGACCCATGTTTATATAGACTTTATGCATTAATTTTAAAAGTTCAATCGAATCGTAAAGTTATGGAACAATAAACTGAAACACCCTGTATAAGTAGTCTGGAGATAATTTTGCTTGGGATATTTTTTTTTGTATTTTTGCGTATGAAACCTTTCGCTCTAATTACACAAAGTTGAAATTTAATATTTTAGGTTCAGCAAGTATCGAATAAATATTCACAATATTGTCATGTCAATTTAGACAAAAATGGACTTAGCCTAAGGACTAGCTTTTGTGATGGCCATATGCAAAATCGGCTCTCAAATTACTCCAATTCAGCTCTGTTGGTTTGTAACCACGGGGAATAAAAATGGTGATTTTGGCATTAGAGAACATCAAAAAACTACAATCGATCAGGGTACTCTAAAACGTCAAAAAACGAAGTTTGAGCGTTTTTTTATTTTTTCCACATTTCTTTCCTCCGTCACTGAACCAATTTCCAAAAAAGTACATAGCTTTTTCGTCCTTCCTATAGTAGTAACCTTATGTGAAAAGTTGAAGTATTTGCGGACGGACAAAAAATCTCATATTCTGAATGTTTCGCCCGCAGGCGTAGAAGGTAAGAAAACAATATTCACCTATACGCATGCGTCCTTGCACACCACGTGTCTCTCTCCGCCGCGTGGAAGGTGGGTGCGAAAATGTGCCACGTGCAAGGCACGTTGAACAGTGACAAGAGGAAGGTGTGAAGCAGCTGCCATTTGCCGAATTCGCCAATGGCGTTCGAGATGACGTCATCCTCTTCGTCTCTTGTGGGGGGATGTGACTTGGTCTTGGTGGTTGAGATGACCGTTGGCTGGGGGTCATCGGGCATGGCTGGAACAAAAAAATGGGCTTAGCACTTCCCTTGCATTGATATAAACTTATTACAAGGGCGCATTCCTAAATAGAATTTAAATAGAAAAGTTTATATAAACATATGGATTTTTCAAGTTTCAGGCTGCCAAAGTTTAAAAAAATTCTCATGTCTCTGACTGGACTCTGACTCGAAGCCTACAGTTTTCTATTTCTGACCGTTGATATCAATTTAAGTGATCAATATATGAATAATTATTCCTGAGACGTCTCAGGGGACAGTCTCAATAATAATATTGGCAAAAAATGTACGCTAATGACTTAAAAAAGTATATATATATATATATACAGGGTGGCGCATCGAAAATGAAACAGACGCATTTACCGGCAGCTTAGTTTTTTTTTTGGAAAAACGCTCAGACCCATCGATCTTGATTAAAAAAGCTCGTATTTTTGTCATTTCTTATATCTGCTGACAAACTGTTAAATATTTTTAGCCCTAAATACCTTGGATACTTCCTTTGTATGTCACAAAAAGTACATATAATTGTTTACATTGTCTTGTATTGAGTCCATGAACATCTTTATTTTTTAAATAGTTTTCAAAATTCACATACGTTAACACAGCCAATTCATATATGTATACAAATATACAGGGTGGCGCATCGAAAACGAAACAGACGCATTTACTGGCAGCTCAGTTTTTTTTTTCGAAAACGCTCAGACCCGTCGATTTTGTTTTCGAGGGGGACCCAAGTTTGGCAAAAAATCGCGTTAACACCAGCAGCCCTCTGGGCGGGGGTGACACCAACCCTAAAATCTTAAATGAAAAGGGGGTTCGAGTGATACCTTATTTTAAACGTCTTTCAATTCCCTATATAATGATGTAAAATACATGAGCTTCAGTTCAGTAGTTTTGAAGATTTATTGATTTAAAGCTTAAAGTAGACTTTAATAGGTACATCAGATTAGTTTGTACTACTTTCAGAAGAAATTTCACTAAAAGAATTTACTTAATAAGTAAATGCTTTTCTTCAGTCCGCCCACTGTTTAGGAAATATCTCGTACTTATTTGAAATAGGAATTTAGTACATAGTTTGCGATTGATTTGACCAAGCTTTGTTGCTAAAATAACTTGTATGTATCTTTCTTCCAGAAATAACTTTTTTGCCACAAAAAAACCCTCCAATAGCTATTTTCAACGACAAAATGATAAACCATGGACGTAGTGAAGAAAAGCATTTACTTATTAAGTGAATTCTTTTAGTCAAATTTCTTCTGAAAGTAGTACAAACTAATCTGATGTACCTATTAAAGTCTACTTTAAGCTTAAAAGCAATAAATCTTCAAAAATACTGAACTGAATCTCATGTATTTTACATCATTATAAACGGAATTGAAAGACCTTTAAAATAAGGTATCACTCGACCCCCCTTTCCATTTAAGATTTTAGGGTTGGTGTCACCCCCACCCAGGGGGCTGCACGTGTTAACGTGATTTTTTGCCAAACTTGTGTCCCCCTCGAAAAAAAAATCGACGGGTCTGAGCCTTTTTCCAAAAAATAACTGAGCTGCTAGTAAATGCGTCTGTTTCGTTTTCGATGCGCCACCCTGTATATACATATATATATTTTTATTTTATTTAATTAACTAGATGAAAGTACAACTTTTTTGTCTCTTGGTATCTCTTCAAATTATTTCGTATTTAAGGAAATAAAAAACCATGTCGAAAAACTGTAAGAAAATTCAATTCAATGGACGCACAACATTTATTAATCATTTTTAAAATATAAGGAACGGTAAGTAACAAACAATAACTTAACAAACTTTTTACAATATGATGGTAAAAATGACCGTATACCGCTTCTTTGCAGAGTTCCGCTCTATACGAGTATATATATGTGTCTCAAGTTATATATATATAAATGTCATTAATTACGGCATATCATTATGTAACTATATATTTAGAAAACTTAAGTACACGAAAATTATAAGTGAAATATGCCAGATTTCAAAGCTTTCGCCACTAAATGTTTTCTGTAGACCTTGAAGTGAACAGAAATTTGCAAAAAAGTCGACACAAGAAGCTTAGAAGAAAAGAGAGAAAGAAATTAATAGACCACCAATCGATTCACCACAATTGATTGGAAGATGAGAATATGCACAGATGGTCTTCTTTTAAATGGTGCCAGTCTTCAGTCCTACTGCATTTATAGATGGATAGTTATTGTTCATTGACTTTGGATAAGCCAGAAAACTTAAACATACAAGACATGTCAGTGGAGGATAAAATAAAAATTAGATCACTGAAACATGCGAACCAACAAATACATTTCAAACCTTTATGAACTCAAATTTAAGATAAAATATTAGCATAACATAACAAAACCTGAATTTGCAACCCGTTTTATTTACAAGGCGTCCACAACTAAACTTTTTTAAATCGTTCCAAAGCATAAACGTACCTCCGAAATCTGTCACTCATGTATGTCAAATCACTGTTACTGGTACAAGATTACCGTGATAAGATACACTTTCGCTAAGCGCAGTCCCTGAAATTTCTTATCTAGAATCGTAATTATGTCGCAGAATCACTTTTATCTGAATAGTTTCCTTAAATCCGCTGGTTCCGGGTATTTGAGCGATTAAGTGTTCCTCAAATCATAGCTATGAAATACTGTATGAAGGTTCATCGTTGCCCCGTAAAGATTGCGAATTATTTATTTATTTAGGGAAAAAGTAAAATAGCAATTTATAAATGATATTATTCGTGTTTTTTCAATGACAGTTATTTATGTCGCAACACCGGAAATGCTAGTTCACGAAGTATCTTTGCATCCGCTCAGGTTTTTTGCTTATTCAAAATGGACCCGTTTTTCCTAATTCACATGTTTCCAGATCCAAAATTGCGTAACGAGTTGTTCAAACAATTTTCGTTTTGTTCAGAGTTTACCTGATGTCTGGAAAGAAGCAAAATACTTCCTCTAGCCTAAATAAAAAATCCAGTGACCCTTGATCACTTACAACCCGTCAGCATACTATGATTATTTCTAAAGATATTAGAAAAGGTTGTTTATCTTCAACTAATTGAATATTGAGAGATACTTCTTAACTACTTCATTTGACAGACAATATCTTAAATAATATACTAAGTGACATATAAATCCGAACACCCAGTTTAAATGGTTTTATTTTAATAAAAATTGGTGAATGTATTTATCTTACTGTAAATAACAAGTGAAAAAATTTTCAGCCTTATCAGTTGGACATTCCGGTTTTTATACTGCTTTTTTTAATTCACTAACGCTCTAAAAATGAATATTTCAGACGCAGTAAAGAATCAACGTTGGCGGATTTTGGTTCTTGACATCCTTTACGATCGGTTACGATGCCTAGAGTACGGAGACCTGTACGATTTCGTCAACTTATTGAGTTTGATAGGGGCCGTATAGTGAGACTTCGGGAAGCTGGACTTTCTTTTCGGGCAATTGCAGTTAGAGTGCAAATATGTGTAGACACTGTGGTTAGGTGTTGTCAGGCATGGCTTCGAGAAGGCGGTACACAAAGAGCAAGGGGCACTGGACGCCGCCGTAAAACAACAGACCGTGAAGATCGCCGCCTAAGATTATTGGCCTTAAGGGACCGTTTCTCCACTACCAGGTCCATTGCAAATGAATGGTTTGCAGAACACGGAAGACCTATTGGCATGCGAAGTGTTTACCGACGAATGAGAAGTTTTGGCTTGTTTTCATACCGGCCACACTGGGTCCTCCCTTTAACTCGAGAACACCGACGTAATCGCCTTGAGTGGTGCAGACAACGGTCAATCTGGGATCAGGAATGGAACAGTATAGTCTCTAGTGACGAGTCTCGATTTTGTTTAGGCATGCACGATGGTCGTGCCAGGGTTAGAAGGCGACGTGGTGAAAGGAGGAATCCACAGTTTTTTGTTGAAAGACATGTTCATCACACTGTTGGAGTTATGGTTTGGGGTGTTATAGCTTACGGTTCCAGGTCACCTTTAATCTTCATCAGAGGTAACATGATCGCGCAGCGTTATATCCACGAAATTCTAGAACCCCATCTTTTACCCTATCTTGACACCCTGGCAGATCCAACTTTCCAACCAGATAATGCCCGACCACATGTTGCAAGAGTCACAATAGACTTCTTTCAACATAATGATGTCACATTGTTACCATGGCCACCAAGATCTCCCGACTTATCCCCAATTGAGCACGTGTCGGATACGATGGGTAGGAGATTGCTCAATTTGCAACGTCCTCCTCAGACTCTAGAAGCACTTCGAGAGGAGTTGGTGGTTGCCTGGAATGAGATACCACAGGAGGACATTGACCACCTGATCAGAAGCATGCCTAGGCGCGTTGGAGAATGCGTAGCACATCAGGGTGCATCCACACATTATTAAAGGTCAAAGGACTTTAAAGCAGTGCAATCATTTTGAAATTTTTATCATTTACTTATTATGCTTCATTAAGTACTTATACAAAATTTTATTAAAATAAAACCATTTAAACTGGGTGTTCGGATTTATATGTTACTTAGTATATGTATACATATTAATATAGTTTAAGTAATGATTGACTTCTCTAAGGCATTCGACACGGGGCTAACCACAAAATTTTGTTAAGTTAAACTATATTGGACATTTTGTCATTCCTCTTAGATTTTTTATAACTTACTTAACTAATCGTAAACAAAACGTGAAGATAGAGGTTTCTCGTCTTCTGTGGCCATTTCTTCAGGTGTCCCTCACGGGTCAGTTTTAGGTCCTTTGCTGTATTTGATATATACTTTGATGTATCGAGCAGTGTGCTATACAAACTTATGCGGATGATACGCAACTTTCGTTTAATTTTGACTTGTGTCATCTGGATGAAGTGTCATATAAAGTAAATTACGATCTTGTCAATGTAACTGATTTTTGTCAGTCACATGTTGATAAAGGATTAGAGTACTTGCATGCTCTTTTGTCCTTTATAATAAAGTAAGGGACAGGATTGCATTGACCATCAACTATGAGCTCATTCCTATTGTGGAACGTGTAAAATATCTTGGTGTCATCTTCGACTATAGTTTAAGATTTGACAAATATATTAGTCATGTATCGAATATCACCTACATCAAATTAATGCTATATGCTAATAGATTCACTTTGAACTTTAAAACGTGTAAAAAGCTGGTTGAAAGTTTGCTAATGTCCAGCCTTAACTATGCTTTAATTTTATATTATCCTTGCCTTGACTCGATGAATCGGTGTAGAATCCAAAGAATGTCTCCTCTAAGACCAAGGAGTTGAAATGGTTGAAAATGGATGTACAATTTGAACGTAATCTCCAGATAATATACTCAATGGTAGTAGAAGTGTTGTTACTGATAAATGTCACCATTGAGACCGAAATAACACTTTTAAATACACATGGTTTCATTAGCTAGACGAACATGGTGCCATCCCATGTTTCAAATATGAAATTAGAAGTGTTACACCCAGAAAATATAATTTCTTCAAGTTGATGCTGTATTTGATTTTTTTTCATTTGTTATTGATGGAAACATATGATTTTAAGCAATATATTTCAGCGGCATTTTTAATATTATCATCAATATTTTTTTTGGTAGTCAATATGTACAGTTTTTGGAAAAGTGAATAAGTTGCATTACCAACGATTTCCTAGGAGTGCAGCCTATCGTATCCGACACTGAGTTTTCGCGATACATATACACTAACACTATAAAATGTGTCTTGAAACTATGTCACTTAAATGTGCGTTCTCTAACAGCTCACTTTAATGATTTTGCCTTTTTGTTCAATATAAGTTTGATGTTGTAGCAGTCACTGAAACATGGCTGCATTCCAGTATTGACAGCACTGTAGTCAATATACTTGGGTATAATTTCTTCCTTAAGGACCGTGGGAGCAGAGGGGGTGGCATCGGTCTCTATGTTAAATTAGATATTAGCACTAATCTTATCCCAGTTGAGCTCGATGACTTTATAAATCCTCTTGAAATGTTATGCTATAAATTTAAACTGCACCGGTCCAGTATGTTAATTGTTGCTATATATAGGCCACCACATTGCTCTATACATCAAGCCATCCAGTGTTTAGAAAATCTTATCTCATTTTTCACTCCCCAATATGACAACATTATATTCTTGGGCGATATGAATGTCGACTTGCTTGCTCATAACAACATCCTCAGCAGCTGCTTTGATTCATTCAATTTCATTCAAGTCATTGACGAGCCTACACGTGTTACAGCCTTCAGTTCCACATTACTTGATCCAATATTTGTTAGTGACAATACTATCGTCAAAAGGTCAGCGACACTCAATGCAGACTCAATTAGTGATCATCGGCTCACATACTGTGATATTTCCGTTATAAAAAAAATAGAGCCTAAATTTGTAACATATAGAAATCTTAATAGCATTGATATTCAAAGTTTTAAGACGCAGATTGCATCAATGCAGCTTAGTGACATTTATTTCGTGAATGATGTGGATATTAAAGTCTCTATTTTTACTGGCCGTCTTATTTATCTATTCGATCTCTACGCACCGCTACGTACAGTACGTGTCACAAAACCTGCTGCGCCCTGGCTCACTCCTAACTGGAAAATGATTTTTCAACTCAGAGACGAGGCATTCGCTGTCTATCAGGATAACAGATCTGATCAGAATTGAGCCAGCTACAAAGATTTGAGAAATTATGCCCTTGCATCGCTTAGAAGAGAGAAAAATGCATATATGTCACGTTTCCGGAATCTTAACTGTAGTCAAGCTTGGAAACACCTGAGGAGGATGAATGTGGTAGCCCAGAAACATGTTGCGATACCTCCCAGTCTCCTTGAGCCTAACATTTTAAATAATTATTTCCTTTCAATTTTCCAGACAGCTGCAGCTGATCCAAATTTGATTGATAGTGTCTCTAACTCTTATAGCGATAGACGCCGTACACCGGATGCACCTCTATTTGCTTTTAAACTCCTTACTCAGCAAGACATCGTCAATATAATCTCTCACATTAAGTCTACGGCATGTGGCTCTGATGGTCTAACTTTAAATATGGTTTGCTTATGTTTGCCTGATACCATAGACCATATAACTCACATTATTAATGTCTGTCTCGAAACAGGTTACTTTCCTGCCAGTTGGAAAAATGGTATTATTATTCCAATAGCTAAAACTAATCATCCAGACTAATATTCGGATCTCAGGCCAATTACCTTATTATGCTTCCTATCAAAAATACTCGAAAGAGCTGTCTACTCACAACTAGTGAAGTTTTTCGGACAAAACCACTTATTTCCTCTACATCAGTCAGGTTTCAGAGCTGGTTACAGCACTACTTCGTCTTTATTACATCTTACTGATTCCATCATTCACAATTTAGATAATCACATCAACACCGTCTTGGTACTGTTAGATTTCTCGAAAGCCTTTGATATGGTCAATCACCAAATACTACTGAGTAAGTTATCTCATTATGGAATGTCAGATATAGTTTTAAGGTTCTTTGAGTCATACTTGCTAAATCGTCAACAAACAGTGAAAACTGATCAGGGAATTTCCTCCTCTGAGCCAGTTCCTTCAGGAGTTCCTCAGGGCTCAGTATTAGGTCCCTTACTCTATCTGATTTATACGATCGATCTGCAAGACTGTTTAGTCCACTGTAGTATGCAAACTTATGCAGATGATACTCAGTTAGTGTTTGGTTTCGATCCATCAAAGGTTGATGAAGTTTCTTTTAAAGTTAATTTAGATTTGGCTAACATCGGTGATTACTGTAACAAACACTGCTTGAAGGTCAATCCTAATAAAACTACTGCAATGTTGTACTGTTCGAAGAACTCCTACCGTGAAATGAAGCTGAGGGTTTGTGTTTTTTTGGATGAGACACTCATCCCTTTTGTGGATTACGCCAAGAATCTCGGTGTTACCCTTGACTTAAATATGAGATTCGATCGGCATGTCTCTTCCTTATCTAGAGTAACGTATATGCGTTTGAAACTCCTCTACTCTAATCGATACATCTTGAATTTTAAAACCCGAAAAAAGGTCGCTGAAAGTCTTGTGTTGTCTGTCATTTCTTACTCTCTTGTTCTTTATTACCAATGTTCAGACTACGTCCACAAAAGGAAACTCCAGAAAATTCAGAACAGCTGTTGTAGGTTTATTTTTGGATTGCGCAAGTTTAGTCGCGTCTCAGATAAAATCAAAGAACTCAACAGGTTGTGAATTGATAAGTTATTTTTATATCTTTTGACCGTCTTCACGCATAAAGTTCTATTATCTAACAGACCAGCTTACCTCGCTAGCAAATTAGTTCGCCGAGGTAGTTTTGTTACCAGAGCTCTTAGATTTAATGCTAATTTTAACATGCCTCCTCACAATACCTCGGTCTTTGAAAGAAGTTACACATATAATGCTGTCAAGCAATACAATGCAGTCAACAGTGGCTATCGATCCAAACAGGTTATTTCTTTTAAGAAAAAAGTCAGCTGCTGGAGTCCATTTAGTTCAGTTTTTCTTGTGTTCATGTGATTTTTTTTTGTTTGACTATTTTCTAGTATTTTTGTTTCAAATTTAAAACGCTCGCAATACTATCTGCATTTGTCTCGTGCAATCAATGTTGTCATTCTTATGAATTGTATTTTTTTTTTGCTATGTTATTATTTTGTTTATGTGTTTAAGTATTCTTTTTTCCTGTTGTGGGGTTGAGTGTAAGAGTAGCCGTCTGGCCAGACTTTGCCTCGCTGCAGCTAATAAAGGCATTATTATTATTATTTTTATACAGATTAAGACAGACTGACAAAAATGATTTCTGCATAAATTTTCGTGATACAGCACCCGAAAACACTTTATAAGCTGGTTTTAAAAAATATTTGTACGGCTAGTAAATGGAAAAGGCCAGTCTGCAAAGATGTAATGTCAAATCCTGTAAGATTTTTACTTACCATTAAACTGGATAAACAAAATGTACGCAGAAGTGCGATTGTATCAGTAAATATTATCTATCTATATTTCACCTGATTCGTGTTAATCAACTTGATCGTGAAAAATGATATCTGACACTAGATTTCAATCATATGACGCGAATGGTTTACAAGATCGTTCACGCACTTAGTAAAGGTACACCTCTAAATTGCATTGTATCACGCTAGCTTCTTGATAAAAATGCAAAAGTAACTATGACATTACATCATTGATATGCATTGTTATAATTATTATATCCGCAGATTTGATCTATCTATCTTTGTACCTTGATAATTAACCTTTTACAATGCTGTCGTTCTCTGTTTTGAAGATATAGAATGACCAGAATATGCGAGCCCCTTCCCACTTCAGTTGGCCCACTTCAAGATTTGTACCAAAATATGCATTTATAAACAAAGCATGACGAAACTATTTACTTCTAAAACAATTTATTTTCTCAAAAACATTTTAGATACACACTAGTCGTCAAAAATACATATTTGAAATCACTTAGACCTATAACTAATAGAACATCTGAACAAATAAACAATGTGCGAATAAATGCGCGAAGTTAACAAAGCTTGAAAGATTACCATTGGATAACATCACCTTTATTTTTTATTACGGCTGAAATTCTTTGGGGCATAGTGTTAACCAAGTTTTGGCAAAAATTTGGTGTAAAACAATCCCATATTTCTTGAAGCTTTTGTATCAGTTCGGTGATTGTACGAGCAGGATGTTGTCGTAGAACATTTCTTATCTCGTGCCACGAAGTTTCAATAGGTGACAGATCTGGACTGCTAGAAACCCATTTCAGAAGCGGTACATTATTTTCTTCCATCCATTTTATAGCCTTTTTTGAGGTATGGTATTCTGCACCATCTTGCTGAAACACAAAATCTTGGCCGGATGTCAAACATTCATCCATCACTGGTAAAAGCGATTCTTCTAAAATTGCCAAATATTTGTTTGTATCCACATTTCCATCAATAAAATCAAGTTTTCCTACTCCTTTTGATGACATACTGCCCCAGACCATAATGGATGCTGGAAATTTCACTTTTCTCTTCAGACAGTCAACATGGAATGCTTCATTTTTTTGCGAATAACTCTACTGCGACTGTCACCAATACAAACTTCGAATCGAGCCTCATTACTCCATTGTATTGTACACCATTGTTGAGGTGTCCATTGTCTATGCTCTTTAGCCCATCTAAGCCGATTTTTCTTTTGCAGTGGAGTTAATAGTGGCTTTTCTTAACAAGTTGTGCAACTTTAGGGTTTTTACTTCACTTTTTTTTATAAGAAAACCTACCTTGCAAGTGCTAAAGCCCAGTTTGTGGGCTTCTCTATGAGTTGTGGAACTCGAAATTCTCCTTCCAACAGCGTCACTCCACAGATTATTCTTCTTAATGCTCTTCGGTCGGCATTTGTGATATTACTTTTTTTTCACATATCGTGGCTTAATATTAACTGGACCAGTTACGTTATATCTTCTACCAATATTTCTCGCACTGTACCGCGATATGTCTAACAAAGTTGCAATTTCTGAGTTTGATTTCCCAGAATTAAAAAATTTAATTATCAGTAACCGAATTTTGTGACGATGTACTAACAGCGGCGGATAGGCAAGAAGCAACTCCATTAGTCTTATTGGATTTCAGCAAGGCTTTTGACACCCTGAATCATAAGCTGTTTGTATCTAAATGTAAATACATTGGGTGTGACGACTTGGTTCTGGAATGGATAAATTGCTATTTAAATGAACGACATCAATATGTCGTCATACAAAATAAACTTTCAGACAAAAGGCCGATTTGTTCCGGCGTGCCTCAGGGTTCCATATTAGGTCCACTTTTATTCCTTATATACTCTTTTGACATTTCTAACACCCTTCAATATTGTTCTAGTCAATCATATGCTGATGATATACAGGTTTATCATAATTTCTGTCTGAACAACTACCATGTAGCTAACAACCTTACCAATCAAGATCTGCAATACTTATGCACATATGCTGCAAAACATAATTTACGTCTAAACGCATCGAAATCGACAGCTATACTTTTTTGCTCCAAGAAAAAACGTACTTTCCTCAAATCAAAGTTAAATTTATCACTAAATAATAGTATCCTAATATTTTCCCATTCTGCAAAAAAATTAGGTTTGTACTTGGATGAAGATTTCAGATTTCAGGAGCATGTTGGCTATGTGTGTAAGTCTAGTTATTTTAGACTCAGGCTTCTATATGCAAGTAAAACTGTTTTAAATAGAAAAATTAAGAAAATGTTATGCGAGTCACTCATACTCAGTAAAATCGCTTACTGCAACATAGTTTATTATCCCTGTCTGGATGAAATCACAAAATAGAGACTGCAAAAAATTCAAAACTCATGTAGCTGTTACATAAACAATTTAAGAAGGTACGATCATGTTTCTCACTCAATATCTTCAATGAATTGGCTGAACATTTCTGATCTCTTCAAATACAACTTTGTTACATTTGTCGTAAAAATATTAAAAACTTCTGATCCGGTTTATCTTATACAAAAGCTTGTTCGTAGGAATTTAATTCACAATTTGAATACGCGCAACATTAATCTCCTGACAATGCCACAACATAGGACAGCCATTTTTCAACGGTCTTTTACGTATAATGCGGTGAAATTGATCAACTCTTTCGAACAATGTTTCATCAGCAACTTTTCTAAAAAAAAATATAAGAACTACTTATTGAGCTCTTCTCTTTGAATCGTACGTATTATGTTTTTTGTTCTAATCGTACGCATTATGTCATATTTATTAATTCTTCTTTTACTATTATTCTTCTTTTTCCTTTTCTTTTTCAGTTTTTTATTTTATTTTTAAGGTAGTAATAAGGATTGACATGACATTTATGGTTAAGTATAAATGGCCATTGGCCAGACTTCGCCTTTTGTAAGGATACATAATTATTTATGTGTTACAATAAAGTCCATTGAATTGAATTGAATTGAATTGAATTTTCTCACTAATAACCTTTCCTCTACCCATTTTGAAAACCTTAACAACCCAAAACTATTTTAAACGTATTCTGACAGCTGTGACTAATAAAAACAATTGTCATGGCTTTTATTTTTCACAGCCACCTACGACGAACATATTTTTTAAACTTGTAAAAATGATGATCTCCCGGTAGAATGAAAGGTCCCAGCTTTCTCGTCAGTTGCCATACACTGGCTCATTAGAAGCAGTCTACGAAGTTTAAATGAAGAAATCGAACAGGTCATAAGTCAGGACCATATATCGGATGATTCTCCAAGGTGGCTCACCCCTGTAACGTATTTTATTATTGAAGATAGGAAAACTAAATTTCAGGGTTGCGTATTATAGATGAATTTACATTTGACATATTCACTTGCTTTGACGTAGTTACTTATTTCGATCGAGAATCACATTCTCAACTCAACAACGCCTCACTTGTCAATATTTGACAAAGTCACTTTTATTACAATTTTATATTTTTCGATCTATAATTCCAAGCATCCTGTAAATCGCTTTATTTTTGATCAAGCAACACAGGAAAACACGAGTTTGAGGCGAACGGCCTTCCAGTAGTGGTAAAGTCTTTCTAAAAGTTCCAAACACTAATTTTTTCAGTTTACTTGATTTTTCAAATTGAACGGGGGTGGCTCGTTAGTTGTTTCTAAGAGATCATTTTCTTACGAATAATTTGACTCTACACACTCTTATTTTATTTTCACTATTTTTCTGAATAATGGTAAGAAACGACCATACCTAACAACAAATAATACGTATCTGCATTCGGTATACTTATGCACTGAGTCCTATTATTCTAGTTGTCCGTCAAAAAATCCACACCAATATCATCAACAACCCTTCCATCCTGAAAAAGTGACTGTTTGGTGCGGATTATGGGCTGGTGGCATCGTTGGACCATTCTTCTTTGAAGATGCCGAAGAAAAGGCCATTACCGTCAACGGGGTTCATCAAGACGGAGCAACCGCTCACACATCGCGCCAAACTATCGCCTTATTGCACACGAAATTTCAAGACCGCATAATTTCACGAAATTCAGATGTCAGTTGGCCCCCGAGATCGTGCGATTTAACACCTCTTGACTATTTTCTTTGGGGATTTTTGAAAGGACAAGTGTATGCGAATAGTCCCCGGACAATTCAGGACATAGACCCGATTATTCTGGGAAAAGTCATTTAAAATTTTGATGTTCGTATGTTGGCCTGTAAACGAAGCCGCGCTGGTCAAATGACCGATGTTATTTTTCATATATAAATGGCATAAACCAACCTTCATTTATCAATAAAAAAATTCGATTTCACCTCGTAAAAAGCGTGTTGATTTTTCAAATAGAAAAAAAACTAATAGATGACGCACCCTGTATAAAATGTGCAGCGAGCCAGAAGAAAATGCGAATAACTTTATTGACAGCGAAGAAATAGACGTGTTGGCCTATGTTGGAGAAAACTATACAAATTCATTAAATCCGTATCCTATCGTTATTATAACAAACATTTTTAAATTTTAAATAGCACTCTTATTATGCAGCCTTTATACATTGAGTTAGGGAAATAATAGTCGTAATTTTAAGAGCTGATTCCTTGCATTATTCTAGACAAAAAAGTTCATTATAACCTATGTCTGAAAATCAACCGTTTTGGAGCAAAAAAATGCAGAACTTATTTCTTTTCAGTCATGAAATAAATTAATTTTGCACCTTATTATAATAATATAAATTCACATGCCTAATAGCATAAAATGTATCAATACATCTATTTATTAATTAACTGTCTCTAACAAACAAAATTTCTTTCTTATTAAATACAATTTTCCGAAGAAAAACAGACAAACAAAATCCCTCACACAACTGGCAACGTCGTACTCCGCCCGCACTGCATGTATCATCGCGTGTTGTTGTGATTACTAATACATTTGACTGATGTTGATTTTTTTTCTTCTTTCGTGCATCGCATCGTTTCAAATAAGTCGGAATTGGTGGTGTGTATCGCCACGTACCGGTAAGTTCTGTCATTTTTTTTTAAAGTAAATGTACTGAACTGAAAGCGTAATTAAATAGAAAATATTAGCTACAAAAAAATGCGTAAAAGTAGTCAATAATTCAAGGCATATTTTCAACAAAAATATCGTACAAACGGAAACAATTCAATGAATCAGTCATCGTAGGCTCGTATCGCGGATGCGATGCAGCGTTGCCAAATGTTTGAGAAAATTTAATTATTTACGACACACTTTCCTCGAAAACGATTGATTTTCGGTTATAAGTTATAATAAACCTTTTTGCTTAGAATAATGCAAGGAATCATCTCTCAAAGTTACGAGTATTATTTCCCTAACACCCTGTATAGGTGATTTTTAGTATATCAACTTCTTTTAACTAGTTTTACAAGCTGTTAAAATAAAGGACTCAACTTTGAAAACACGCTGTAATGTCACTTCATTTTGCAAATACTGAAGGGAAAATAGAATCGCAGAAAACGGACACAGTCATATGTCTCATATCGATTTTCTTCGTCTAAATCAACATCAAAGAACGATATTGCTGTTGATCTTGGAACCTAGGTAAACATAATTTTCACGTTGCAAATACGTATTCGAGATCCGTTTCTATTCGATTCTTCCACTATCCTATGTGGCCTGCAATGTGATGAGATCTGTTCAAGTCAGATTCAGAAATAGTTTCAGATGTTGCATACTTTGGGCTGTCTCTTGTACTTGAAAGTCGGGCTACTGTTAAGCTTAAAAATGTCGTCAAGTAGGTCGAGTCTGCGCTTCCGAGGCAACAGCTTATAACGCTTGGCACAAGTTAGGTAGGAACATGTACAGAGTGTCCCAATATTCAGTGGACATAGAAGTATTTTTAGACTAAAAACAAGTCGATTGTACAAGCTTTTCTTCTATGCAAAAGTGCTTCGTTTTTCTTTATAAAACACATTCTTTCAGATATTTTTGGAACCGATAGTCCGATTTGAATGAATTTCGAACACATGTGTTTTGATAGATGTCCTGATATTTCACTTTTACAAAAAAAACCCGAAAGGGTTCGAGAAGTGTGAAAACTACCCCACCCCTTCATAGATTATAGCAGAATTTTTTCACGACTCTCCCAACGACTTTTTTCTTTATTTAAAAGATTATTTTATTCACTTCATTTTTTGTTCCTCATAAAATAAAAACACGCCATCTCGCATAGTTTTTGAGAAAAAAAAATGTGGTTGGCAGCTGGTTTCTAAAATGTTTCTTATTACATGTAGTGTCAAAATCTAGTAGGCATGTAGTTGGCGTGTTATGTCAGTGTCTCAGTGTCAGATTATTATTTTTTTTTTACAACAAGCTTTATGAATCTTAAATTAATAAGTAGTTTTTGAGTTTATTATTGATTGTTAATTTGTTGTTTGTTCTTCATACATTTTAAATTATTTGGCATTCTGGATTTGTTGTTGTTGTTGCTTGTTTTTCTCGGGAATATGAAATATTCCTTTGATGAACAGACTCAAATGTTGTTAGTACTTGGTTTCTGCGAAGCTAGTTGCAAAGTTAATACTACGAGGATTGTTTCAAAAGTAAAGTTGTAGGCTAGACGAAGTGTGGCAACACAGGCGTGTTTGTCGACCCCCGACCACCAATCCCAACAAAAAGCGCCTATTGGCGACGCTCACTACCGGCCTGACAGCCATGCGCAATGGAACCTTTCATCGCCGACACCGCCAGGTGCGAAATTCGTGCGGTCATCAATTCCTTGTACCTGAAAAAAATGTGGTTACCTTACGTTTGAGACAACCCTCGTATGTACCCTCTCTCACCCCTATAACCGCAAGCCCCCCAATACGCCAAACAGAAGTTTTTCTGATGATGATTAAGAGCCCCAGGAAAGTCAAAAACGAAGTTTAAGCGATTTTTTCTTCTTCTTTATAAAATATTATTTTCTTAAAATCGGTGATTTAAAAAAAATACGAGCACCTCAGCCGATTTTATCGTTTGTGTGACTGCGTCTGTTGAACTTAGTTTGTTATTATTTTGATATTTGCTTGGTGATTGATACTTGCAGTGTTGATAATGTGATAACATGACGCCGCGAAATAAATTCGCGTCGAATCATCGCCATTGAGTAAATTTTCGGAGTCACACCGTGAATCACTGTTTCAGAGGAAGCTTGCAATCTACGTTCAAGTTCTGCGAAAAGGTGTAACGCAGTTGTTTATTGCATCGAGAATGTTTAGATTGTAAGGTGCATTGCTCCGTACATATAAATATACATCGTTGTTGAATGTTAGCTTTTCTCGTTTGAATATGTTACTGCACTTGGTCTTATCGCTCGACATCAACAAAGCTTCTAGTCCGGACTTGATTCAGCTATTGTACCGAAGAAAAGTACAGAGGTGTTTGCTCTCTTGCGTCTCTTTCAGTTGTCTTACGAATGCGAACTTTATCACAGATTTGGACATTTGCTCATGTCCAGCCTCTCCCAAAAAAGGATGTAAGACCAACTGCTCTGTTTTCTGTTATCAGTAAGGTGATGAATAGAGACCGGATTACAGTGGTCCTCCGGTAATCCGACATACATTATGCAGGGCAGTGACGTACTACCGAATTTGTCGGATTATAGAGCACTGCCTAAGACCCCCTATAGTCCGGAATTTTTACAAAAGAGTACCTTGTAATCCGATAAATTACATATCCAATGGTAAGATTATATATGTTATGTATATGTATGTACTTTGAAGTACAAATCATACATAATTTATGTATGTCGAATTTAGTAAATTAAATAACAATAGAGAGCTTACGTTTTATTATACAATTAAGCATAAATGCACATACATATGTACCAAAATAATCAATAATTACACTGATCAACAGCCAAAAAATATCCTAAATAAACTCAACAAAATATTACTATTTTTAATGTGCTAAAACCGGAATGAAACTTATTTATTCAATATTAGTTCAAGTTTTAGAGATACGGTAATTATATGTGTTCCTGCTGTGACAATGTTAATATACTCACAAGAATGCACGTGCTACATTTTTATATTCGACAAGGAAAGATGATGTAATCGGCATGATTGTGTTACGTTATACATACGTGTACATTATATTGTTTTATATTAGCCATTTTTTCCTCAGTTGGCTGACAGCGTTCATGCAAGATGTCTCGAAAGTGTGTAAACAATCCAGATCAGTTTTGTTACGTGTGTGGTGAGGTGACTTTTGCGTCTCAGAGACGGTCTATTACTCTACTAATAACAAAGGCATATCAGCTTTATTTCGGTTGTAAACTAGGTGATCAAGACAAACAGTGGGCACCCCACATCTGCTGTAATACATGTGCTTCAAGTCTGAGGAGCTGGTTAAATGGCAAAAAACGGTCTATGCGCTTTGCTGTCCCAATGGTAGTTGGAGAGAGCCTACAAAGCATATTAATGATTGTTACTTTTGCATGGTACCTTGTGTTGGACAAACCACAGGTATGTCCAAGAAAAAAAAATCGGTTATTAACTACCCAAACATATCTGCGATGAGACCTGTGCCTCACAGTGACGAAAATCCTATTCCAAAACCCCCAGAATCCTACACTTGCGAATCAGAAAACGAATCAGATCATGGCGATCGAGTGATTCGTCAGGAAGAAGATATGCCATCAACGTCAAGAGATCCTGATCTTATACCGAGCACGTCATGCCACCAACCGCACAAAATAACAGTCAGAATTAAATGATCTTGTAAGAGATTTAGAACTTCCAAAATGTAAGGCAGAGTTACTTGGATCAAGACTGCAGCAGTGGAACTTGTTAGAAGACGATGTTTCGGTATGTGTTTTTCGTAAACGCCACAAAGACTTAGAACCATTTTTCAATATGGAGAATAACTTGGTTTTCTGCAGTAACATTAACGGCTTACTGGCGGCTTTAAATATAAACTATAACCCAGAAGAATGGAGATTGTATATAGACAGTTCAAGATTGAGTTTAAAGGCAGTGTTATTGCATATTGGAAATAATTTACAATCTCTTCCTGTAAGGTATGCAGTTCACATGAAAGAATCATATGACAATATGGAGTACCTATTGACATGCATAAAATACGATGAGTACCAATGGCATATTTGTGGCGATTTGAAAGTTGTTGCACTTTTACTTGGGCTGCAGCTAGGCTACACAAAGTTTTGCTGTTTTTTGTGTGAATGGGACAGTCGGGCAAAGGCACTTCATTACACCAGACAAAACTGGCCTGTTCGTCAATTCCTAGAGCCAGGTCAAAAAAATGTACAGCATATGCCATTAGTAGATTCGAAAAAAATTTTATTACCACCACTGCATATCAAGTTGGGCCTAATGAAAAACTTTGTCAAGGCATTAGATAGAGATGGGTCAACTTTTCAATACCTGCGTCAGAAATTTCCAAGACTAAGTGAGGCAAAGGTTAAAGAAGGTATTTTTGTTGGGCCACAGATTCGAAATATTTTGAAAGATACACAGTTTGAAAACACTTTAACAGGTATTGAAAAAACTGCTTGGAATGATTTCCGTCTGGTGGTCACTAATTTCTTGGGAAATAGAAAAGCTGACAACTATAAAATCCTTGTCAAAAATATGCTGTCATCGTATCAAAAGATGGGCTGTAATATGTCTCTTAAGATACATTTCCTACACTCACACCTGGACTTTTTTCCTGACAATTGCGGAGCCGTAAGTGATGAGCACGGCGAACGTTTTCATCAGGATATTTCAACAATGGAAAAAAGGTACCAGGGAAAGTGGAATCCTTCCATTCTTGCAGACTACTGTTGGACTCTTGGTAGAGATACTCCAGAAACGATTCATAAAAGAACAGCAAAAAGACAGCGCATATAGTGATTCTTATAAGTATATGAACCTTGTTACTTTTTTAATATATCCTTAAAAATAAAAAGTTTTTTTATAAACCGCAACTAATTTTTTTATTTCATTGTCATTTTTGGATTCAGCGCCCCAAAATTAACAAAGAAATGCACTTTTTCCACAAGATACAATTAAAAAACTGAAATTTGTTGTCCAGTGTTATTAATCAAAATCATTAATGAATTTATCAAATTAGGAAGCTTGGAAATATTCATCAATTTTTTTTAAGGTTGTTATAACGCGAGATCAGAGCTTTGTCCCTCAGTCTTCTCAAAAGTAAAAGTTCGTTGTAGGATGTACCATTCTCTTCAGCCCATTGTAAACCTGGCTCAAAGGCGTTAATTGCGTCGTGTGTTGTGACTTGTGGAGCAGTTGCAATCACGTCGTCGTTATTTTCCTGATTGTTTTTTGTATAATTAGAAACCTCTTTTATAATCTCTTCGTCAGACATTTTATGAAAAACATTTTCCTCTTTATCCATTCCACGGCACCAGACTTCCAAATCTTCCGGACTTATCCGAGTTTCAGTAGCGACTTGTTCTATAACTTCCGAAGTAGAACACTGATTTGTGGAACGTTGCTAGGAGTGGTGACTATATCTGGCCATAACTTTATCCAAGACGATTTAATAGTTGACGACGGTAACGCATTCAACGACTGACAAAGAGCAAAGCCCAGTCTTTCATATTAAATTAAGTTTTTTCTATTGGTTGGCCTTTTGATATGGCTCTCAGAAGTAGGTTTTTCTTATAGTCTTGCTTGACAAACTGAATGATATTCTGGTCCATTGGTTGAATCAGTGCAGTGCAATTTGGCGGAAGAAACATCGCAGTGATGCATTTATCCTCAGTTGTTAGTTCTTCTTCAGACGGATGACCGGGAGCGTTATCAAGAAGCAACAACGCTTTTTGAGGAAAATTAGATCTTTTAACCATTTTCTAACTTCAGGTACGAAGCATTCATCAAACACTTTTTGAAAAGGTCTTTTGTCATCCATGCATCTTTTTTCTCCGTAATAGTGTACAGGTAAATCAATTTTTGAATGCCCGTGGTTTATTAGATTTCCCAATGACGATCATCTTAAGAGCGTGTGTGCCCGCAGCGTTAGCACATGGTAGTATGGTTACACGCTCTTTACTTACTTTTCGTCTAGGTACGGATTTTTCGTTACAAGAAACGAAAGTTTTGTTAGGCATCACACGCCAAAAAAGCCCTGATTCGTCTGCATTGTACACCTGTGACGGGTCAAGATTTAAATCGTTCACCTTTTGCAAAAATCTTAATTTAAAGGGCTCTATGCAGGTGGCATCGTTAGAAAGTTTTTCTCCTATAATAGTCATTAAACGTATGCCATGACGACTTTTAAAACGTTCTAGCCATCCTTTGCTGGCCACAAAATCATCCTTTTTTGTTATTTCCTTATAAAAAAACTTCGCTTTCATGGCCAACATGGGTCCTAAAATTGGAGCATGCCTATTTCTTTCCTGAAGAAACCCCATGTACAAAGCTTCTTCCACTTCTGGATGTTCAGCTTTCTTGTGTCTGTCTCTTGCCTGGCCCGCAGTCAGTAGTTGACACGAACTTCTTGATCTTCTCGTGGTTTCTTTTAATGTCATAAATTGTAGATCGGCCTACGCCGAATTCACTTGCTAGACTACTGAAAGTTTCATTGCGATTTAAGCGGTCTAAAATATCACATTTTTCTTTAATGGTCAATGTTTTGTGCTTTCGCTTCTGAGTTTATGATGACATTACTAGGTACTATACTTAATACACAATGAATAAATAGTAAACAATGAACGCACGCTAGGGCGTACCGCAATCACCAGTAGTCAAATTCAAACTAAGTAAAACAATGCTTACGCGTCGAGCACGATAGCGGTGGCGCGTACAAGTTGTAACCTGTTAAAACCTGCGTGATCTACATTCGCGAAGATTGTCAAATACGTATGTATGTAATACATATTCAAAGACATGTCGGATTACAGGGGGCGCCGGATTATCGGGGGTCCACTGTAATTATAAACGCCATCTTGGAATGGTCACCACACTAGATTTGGAATGGCGTCACTGTGCTTATTGCGTTTCTTTCACGAAGCCCTTTTATTTGACTGCGAGAAAATGTAAATCGCCATTTTGCGGCGGTCACCATATTGGATCTAGAATAACGTCACCTTGCTTAATATGTTTCATCAAACCTCTTCATTCGACACCTATATCATAAGGGTTATTATAGAAATGATGAATCGCCATTTTATAGCAACCGCCACATTGGATTTCAAAGTGGTGACCGTTAATATGTTTTGTATTGTCACGCAAAATTTCAGTTCAATTGGTTAAGGTTAACTGATTCAAAATGCAGTTCCAAAATTGACCCCACACAAACTAACAAATACGTCAAGTTGAATAAAAGCTTGCAAAATGAAAAGTGTTCCTGATTATCTTAATTACCAGATTACTTCAGAAAGACGAGTATAATTTAATTAGTAATGACTTCAGTATTTCATTTGATATGCTGATTTGACCATCAAAACATTGGGCAAAAGACAAAAACATTGCCTTCCAGAAAGGTCCTTACCTAAATATTTTTTTAATGTAACAAGTTAGCTAGTTGAAATTTGGGATAATGAAATTATATTTTATTTTTAAAGTGACAGTTGAAAATATCAAGCTTGAGCGTCATCTTGGGACATGTTTATTAATAGAATTGAGGGTCATGCGATACTTCATTTTGAAGTTCCTTATTATTAATTTGAAAGCCTACAGTATGAATTTACTCTTTCAAAGTGGCGAACTGGCACGCTGTCAAAGTTGAGCATTTTTGTAAATTCTTGGAAAAGTCAATCTGATTATGCAATAAAATAGTACGTCTATACAGCTAGCAGATTTTGACAGTTTTTTAAGTGGAACAATCCATATTTTATTGCATATTCAGATCATTTCAAGATAGGAAGATTGATATACTATAAGCCTGTTGCACCGCTATTTTGAAAGATGTGATTTTATATTTCTAGGGGTGTAAAGTATACTGTTAAGTAGCTTTCAAATGAGCTACCACCTGTCCATTTAAAAAAATCTTCCAATATGGCGTTCATCCACCATATTGAGATTCACAACTATCGCTTTTACATTAAAATTTAGTATTTATGCGTCAGTTTCATCCCTCCAAATTTTATCCTGCTAAATTGACCCATTTAAAAAATAAGTAACAGTTGAAAGCATTGTATATCCAATTATTATATTTATGTGTAAAGAGTTTTGCAGTACGTGTTAACATGGATCTTTCAGAAAACAAAAAGAAATCATTATTATCCCAGACAAAGCTGTCTTTGAGGTCAATATAAAATATATTCATAACATTTTTGATCCAAACGTTCTAATATTACAATTTAAGGGCTCTAATTGAAACAGAGTCGAAGAAAAAAGAAGTGGACCATGCTTTAAAAAAATCGCAGTCTGAAGCTTCTCGCTATAGGAAAGAGGTTCACAATTTAGAAACCACTTATACACAAATAAAGTAAGTTATTTTATTGCATTCACAATATTCAATATTAACACATCATTTGATACACTGAGTGACAAAAAAAGGTAAACACCTAAGTATGTTTGTCCGATTTTAATAATTTTTGGCATATTATGTTCAGTGTCCCTTACTAGTAAAATGATTAAATGTTCAGCTTGTTTCGTCAACTGACTGCAGAAGCTGGTTCAATATGTGTTGAGGATCCAAGATTTCTTGTAAACTCATACGTAGGTGTTTAGCTTTTTTTGTCACTCAGTATATTTTGATCATTCATCATACATATCTTACATTATGCTTCATTGTTCTAGGAGAGAACTAGAGCATTTAAAAATCTCAACAGATAATGAAAGCAGTACTTGAGATCAAAGATTTCTGAGTTGAATGACAAGCTTACAGCTAGGAATAGTAATCATGACAATACAAGTCTAAAACGTGTAGCTCAAGAAAGCCCTGTAAATTACACCAAAACACCTAAGTTAACTAAATTGGTGAGTGGTTAAAAAATAAATATGCTCTGCTTTCGCCCATCCTAACAAAGGCAGCCAGCCTTGGACAGCTGTTTTCTTGTTTTTTGGCTACTCTTCAGCATGGTCTAGGCTTGGGTCTCTCGGACAACGCACGAAAGCGTAGCATACTATACAAGGTGTGTGATCTATCAAAATAAGACGCACTGCAATTCACTGTTTCGCAGTAGTCGATCTAGCGATAGATGACGCTTCGAGCTGACCTATTTTGGTGAGCGATTGTTGGGCATTATAATTATTTTTTACACTCCACTTTTTATTACTTTTCAGCCTCTACACAGTATATTTCTTAAATGAATGTCAGTATTTAAGAGGACGACTTTTGGATTCATTTTAAGAAGCAAACTTCATAATTATGAATGCCCAAAACATCCTAACTGTTGAGATACAGGGTGGTAAAGTTTTCAATATAGAAGATCAGTGGCATTTATTTCTGGCAAGATTTGATATCTTGAATTCTTTAACCCATCGCACGGTTCTTACCCAAAAAAATTAATTAGCATTGACATTGACATATTAACGGTATCGTTAGAATCATGCGGAGAAAATGTTTTTATCTTTTAAGCGAAGACCCTGCATCAGATTGATAAAATCAAGTGATCAAAATTGCTTAGAAATGATTGAGATTTCATGAGTAATTTTTATCTTAAGAGAAATCAGGGGCTTGCCAATGTCTGTTACAATAAGCAGGTGAAAATTTGTACGAACGCCAATGGAAATTAAAATTGTACATTGAAAAATGCATCTTTATACATCTATGCCAAAAAGTATCAGTGGTATTACAGATTTTAATAATACATGATTTGTTCTTTACCAACATATGGTGAACGGTACAATTTCGAAGCAGTACAACATGAAATGTTGGAGCTCCTCAAGGATCAGTATTGGCACCTTTGTTGTTCATTTTATTGTCAATGATTTAAGCCCATTCTGGCTTCGTAATAAGCTACGCTGATGATACCTCAGTTGTAGTAAGTGGTACTACATTTGAGGAACTTGTTCGTAATATTACCCTAGTGGAAAGTGAAATACAGCTATGGTGAATTGCTTGATTTTAAATACCGGCAAGACTGTTATCGTTCACTTTAATTCTTATAGGTTACAGCTTCACGACGTCGACACTTACTCGGGGACCTTTTGAGGATGATTATGGATTCCAAGCTTACTTTAAAAATGCATATTGACTCAATATGTAAAACTCTCGACAAATCATATTTTGCCATCTTAAAATTGACGCACTGTGTATCACAGGCAGTATTGCTTAATGTTTATTATGCGATGGTATACTCGCATTTGTCAAGCCGGTATTGTGAAAAAGGCATTCATAATTCAAAAAAGAATAATGAGATTAGTTTTTAACATAGCTAGACGTGAATCTTGTAGGTCTACATTCAAGATTAATGATCAGCTAACACCTATGGCAGTCTACATCTTTAACTGGGCTATATATGGATTCCACAACAAATGTAGGTTTGTTAAAAATAAAGATGTGAATGTTCGTTACAACACAAGAGCTGGCATGGAGCATACCATCACATGCATTAACGATGCATTCACGATATTTGAAAAATCACCTGAGTATGCGTGTATAAAAATCTGTAAGCTTCCCTCTGAGCTTAAAAGACTTCAGAATGTCATAGTACTCAAAAAACGCCTGATGAGGTGTCTTGTGGAGCTGTACCCCTACTCAATAACAGACTTTTTACGAGTATGTCATTCATTCTTTAATATAAATTATACATATATTTTAACGTGCCTATTGTTTCATTCAATGTGCTATTGTAACTGTTTTATTAACCGAATCTCTGCACTCTTTTTACGTACTCATCTAATGTAATAAGCATCTACTGTATTACAGTTTAGATATTTTATGCAATTATTGACTTCCACAAATACACTTTGTGTAAAATGCCAATAAATAAATACAACTACATACGTTCATATAAAGTTTTGTCTCCAAAAATCGCTTTTTTAAATACTGACATTCAATTAGGAAACACCCTATTTTTTCCTTTTTTTTTAGAAAGAGAGTGACATACCTGCATCTGATAAACCAGATGTCGAATCACCATATCTGCAATTAAAATCAAATGTGGGCATTGGTTATGGTCAATTTTTGAATGCAAAATATATTTCCTCCAAAGATCTTCCTAAGGAAGGTGTAAGTATACTTACTACATATTTTTATTTTATACCGAAGCAGCCGCGCAGGCAGGAGCCTAAATGCCAGGCCACCATGGCTGCTGAGATGATCCCAAAGAAATTTTGTTAATACCATTTTTGAACTGCCTAAGGTTAGTAGAACTGGGAAAAGCTTCCTCTTGTAGATTGTTCCACAATTTCGACACCTTCGGGACAAACGGTCGTATCGGCCAGTTCTGGATGTACGAAGTTCGACACGGTTAGGATGGGGCGCCAAAGTCAGGCGGGTCTGTCTGGCAGGCACATCGCGCGGCGGCATCATGGAAGAGGGCTCTGCGGAGCAAATCCCGTTGGTGTAGCGGTAGAAAAGAGCTAGATCGCCGACGGCCCGCCGGGGCGAAAGGGTCCTGAGACCGTCTGTTAGAGAAGAGTCATCGATCAGTCGGACCGCCCTCTTCTGGACAGCATCGAGCATAAATAATGGAGTCGGGGCGGCAGCACCCCAAACGTGTGAACAATACTCAAGGCTAGGCCTTATCTGAGCCTTGTATAGAGAGAAGGTCATGCGGACAAAAGTACTTCTTAGCCCAACTTTTTCCCACCAGCTGCCACTATTGACGAGATGTATTCGTGCCAGATTAAGTCCTCGGTGATCTGCACTCCGACCAGCCGAGCTGAACGGCTCTTTGGCAGAACTCGACCATCCATCGAAACCGGATGAGCGCTAGGACGCTTTTTGTTCGTCAAGGTACAGTACTGTGTTTTGGCACTATACAAGATTGTTACGTCCCCAAGCAGTGATAACCTCCAGGTCTCTCGTCAGAGATGAAGTCGTCGCTAGTCTTCTTTTTTCCAGCTCAGCGATATGTCACGCTGAATTCCTGCATGTATAGTGCGGTCATCAGCGAAGCTGTGGATTGGGTTGATCGTGCAGAAAAGGAGGTCGTTGATATGTAAGGGGAGCCAAGACCGATCCCTGGGTAACACTCGCGTTGACGATGTGGGATGAAGAGGAGAACCCGTCAATTACGACGGATATCTTGCGGCCAGAGATAATGTCAGCCACCCATCTGCAAAGCTTTTCTGGAAGGCCTGGAAGGATGGAAGTTTGCTTAAAAGGGCAGCGTGCCACGGCTGATCGAACGCTTTCGTGATGTCAAGAGCAACGACATGAGCCTAACCATAAGACTGGATGAGTTTACTCCACAATTCCGTGACGTAAGCTAGGAGGTCCCCTGTGGATCGCTGGTGCCGGAAACCACACTGCTGTCGCTAATCAAGCTGTGACGTTCGAGGTAGTCCAGAAGCTCGCGATTTATGCACCTCTCCATCACCTTACTTATAACAGAAAGCAGAGCTATAGGTCTGTAGTTGTAAGGGTCGGTCTTAGATCCTTTTTTGGGATAGTTTGGACATGAGCAAATTTCCAGTTTTCTTGGAAACTGCCGGATTCATAAGATATCTGGAAGAGACGCGACAGAACTGGTGCAAGCTCCGCTGCACACCTCTTCAGTACAGTGGCAGGAAGCAAGTCCGGATTAGAAGTTTTGTTGATGAGCAACTTTCCGCATAGTGTAGGGGAACCCTTTGAATTAGCACTCGGGCGTTGGGGGGACGTTCATGGTGGAGTTGTCAACAAAGACCTTGGCAAGCACTTTTGCCTCGGTTTCAATCGTTCCATCCTGACACATAAGTGGTGGAAGTTACGAGTACTTTCAATCTGCTTGGCCAGCGTCCAGAAAGACCGACTGCCATTGCGCTGTGACATTACCATGTGCCAACTTTTATATCGTGCTGGTCTTTGGCATTGCGAACCGCTCCGTTATATTTGTTTCTGGACTCGACGTCGGTTTGTCTGTTCTCTACAGTGGGTTTTTGTAGAAAGGTACTTCTGCTGGCGAGCAGTGTCACACGATTTGTTGAATCAGCCGTTGGACCCCGGTTCAGGCACTTTCGCTGTGTGAGGGATGTATTCCTCCATTCCGACGTGGATAATTTCGGTTATCGAAGAACGGGCAGCCGACGCATCCGCATCAGTGAAACAGACATCTCTCCAAGGAAAGGTAGAGAAGAAGTCTCTGAGCCCCTCCCAGTCGGCATGTCCGTAATGCCAAATTTTGCGGCCTGTACGAGTTTATGCTGCCTCAGCGGGTTCTGGCCGAGACCTAACCTCCACGACACAGTTGTCTGAGTTACCCAGGGGGGGGCAGGACAGCAGTGCTGTAAGGGACAGGATGCGTGGTCAGAAAGAGATCCAGCAGGCTACTGGCATATGACGAGACGTGGGGAAAAAGGTAGGGCTCGTCTCCAGCTGGGTCAGCCTTGAGTAAGAGCGACTGCACGACCTGCTGCATCGGTCTTGAGCCCAACCAAAGCTCATTATGGACCTCTGAAGCAGTTTGATTGATATTCAGGAAGTCGATCTTGACGGCGAGGTATTCAAGTAGGTCATCCGAGTTATGGTCCGAGGGAGAGCGATAAAGGAGCAAATAAATTTGAGTGATGTTTTGGAGTTGAGGCGAAGCCACAGAGTGTCCCTCCGGTCTGATTCCAAAGAAACATCTCTGGAGCAGGAAAGACTGCTGCGGACAAAAGCCACAACCTCGCCCGGTCTTTCTCAGATTTCAGTGCTCCTCGTAATTTGAGAAGCTAAGATAGTTAATTGATGCAGACTCTGAGATTTTTGTTTCCGCCAAGAAAAACACGGCGGGACGATTGGATTGCAGGATGTGGATTAACCGCATCAATGTTGCTGTTAATCCCGCAGACCTTCGAAGTTGTTCCTCGAGACCACCCCCCACCCGGACATTCCGAGAGTGGAGTGAGTTTGCGCCCTCAATTCTTAGTGCTCGAGGGATCCATCATCATCAATTTCTTTGTTTTAGAAGATAACCGACTGCATAGCTTAGGTGTGGAAACTTGCGGACATTTAGAAGACACCCTGGGAAAAGCTAGCGGGTGGTACCGCCTCGGTCGACTTGTCCTTGTCTGCCACCTTCTTCTTGCGCCTTAATGATATTAAATAGACCTAAAGTGGCCCGTTGGCCGTCTTGTACCGCTATCCGGCAATCGGTACCGAGGTATTCCTTAACACGTGTACAATCGCTTGAACGGGAAGAAGTTGTATAATGGATACAATCACTTCCGGTACAAGCATTTGCTACGGCCCCGCTCAGTAGGGTCACATTACATATTTATTGCAAAACCTATATTTCGACAGGTAGATTGAATCATTTTCGAAATTTCCTCGCTTATTGCCGAAGGAAGTAAACAACACATGTCTGCTATTATTTTTATAATCATTATTTTAGGCTTCCAAATTGAAAACATCAGCAAAAACAGATATCTTACAAACCAATAAACAATCTAATGTATGTTACAATGGCTTAGGAGGATCCAGCAAAGATGATGTATTTCCTTCTCCAAAGTCATCACAAACATCCACTAGTAAGAGGAAAAAAATTACCTGTACAAAGAACAAGTTCAAAAGACTAGCACCATCTGCAAGTGCTTGCACAAAATCTTCCGATATTTCTGAAATGTTTGTAAGCCTATCAGGGTAAGTTTGCCAAAATTGTACTTTCATTATCAGAGACAGCTTCAGTTTTGTATGCTATGAGGTAAAGGATAAAATACGCACCAACCCCTCATTAATTAGGAATTTTGCACATTGAGGTGGTTGCCTAACTTGCTTACTGCCTGTGGGTGGCCTGGTCATTATACTTTGCATTCTTGTTAAGTGATGTACAAATGCTAGAAGCATCATACACTGAATACTGGGAACCTGGCGCATTTTTGTATACAGATGCTAATACATGCTATCAGGGCCAGTGGCGTAGCGAGGGGGGGGCGGCGTGGTCAGTCCGCACCGGGTACCACTCAACTTTTTCAGAATTGAACTCCAGACAAGATCGAAGTCTCTTCAAGACCTAGCTTCATTGTTTGAGATCGTAGAGGCAAATTTTGGCAAATACTGAAGAACTGAAATTAGTTACATCCAAATTTACTGATTTTATGATGAGGTCTCAGAAACAGAATTACTTTCTAGATACCAAGATTGTGAAAGCTGTTAATGTTACAGTTTCTCATTGGGTATCTCTAGATTTTTCAAAGTTTATTGTAGAATGGGATTTTACAGAATCTCTTCCAAATCTTATGATTGCACTAAAATTGATCATGAAGGTTTGCGAATCCATAGCTTCATGTGAAAGTAGTTTCAGTAAACTAAAATTAATGAAAAAACTATTTGTAGGCATCAATGAGCCAATCGCAGCTTAGCAATCTTGGTATATTAGCCATCGAACATGAGACAATACAAAATATAAATTTTGATGAAGTTATTTCTGAGTTTGCAGCTGTCAAAGCTAGAAAAAAGATTTTAATTGTAAGATAAAATATTTTTTTGGTTTTATTTCAATATTTTAAATGATCCATGATGTTTATAAATCATATAAAATTTATTGCTTTGACTTTCGATGGGGTGCCACCCAAGGTAGTTACACCACTGATCAGAGCATTTCTATAGACCAAACTTGATATAACAAATACGAGTCACTACAAAATTTGACAATCACAACTAAACTCAAAATGTTACGTGCATTATTACCATATTGTCCATATTAGGTCTTATATGGAAACACAATAGGAGCTATGATAATTCCCCTAAAATTTTGTATGGTCAGAGTATCTAAAATTGATATCCTTCCTTGAAGCTACATTAATGTTATTAACCTGAAACTTTTATTTTACAGATCTACCAAGGGAAGTAATTCTAAATAGTAGTTACTGTTTTTATTTAATTTATTTTTGATATAGTTTATTAAAACTACATTACTTTTACTCTACATTTCATTTCTTGCCTGCTTTAGCTCCCCTTTCAGCTTTACGTTCTGCAGCTTTTTTCACTTGTTGTTTGGTGCTCAAATTATGCCTTTTTGAAACCTCTGGTTCTTCAAAAATTTAGCATCCATCTAAAATTGAATACAAGAGTTATTATTTAAAAGTACTAAAATTCGTTTTCGCAGGGCAAAATTACTAGATGAATATATAGCTAAAAGGAATACAATTATGCAGGGTTGTTAGAACTCTTCAATAAGAAAAATAGATGTTAATACCCACTGGCTGAATATATGGTTCACACTCACACTTTCATAGTTAAACTGGGTAATTCTCTAATTAAACTGAACTATATAGAATTGTACCAATTTAAAGCAAAATAAGTTGTATATTGAGATTATACAGCAATACTTACACCTAATGTAGATTCGTGGAGGAAGCGTTTTGGTTTTTTGATACCATTACGGTGAGCTTTGCGATCTAAAAAAAAAATTACTTGATGAGAATGTTATGATAAATGTTGAAATTACTTACTCTGGTTGTGATTGGTGTGGTTCTTTGACTTTGCCATTGCGCTTTGCGTAGGTAACTTGTCTGCAGAGAGAAAAGAAACGTTTGTTTTTAAAACAGAAATTTCATATTTGAGGTTAGATATATTTTCTTTTGAGCAATTGTAGTAAATATTGAAATATGTACAGATGAAAGCTTTCAAAGGAAAAATCAAGAATTTTAATGTAATAGTAACAAGTTTTATTAAATGATTTCAAGGATATATTGCGAAATTTTAAATGTAAGAAACTAGCTTACCAAAAATCGCTGTCAAAAAGAATCCCAAATCAAATAGCTGTCAATAACGCCATACGTCATGTTAACGTGTGATGTCTATTATCAGGCTGCGAACAAAATGGGTCAAAAATGAAAAATCCCTAGTAATCCGTCGGCGTTGCCAGGCTGAAATCATTTGCTTTAATCTAAGAGATTTTAAAAAATTGAAAATTTTGGTCAATTTTTTGCTACATATAGTATGTTTTTTATCAAATGTTAGTTTATCAGAGGCTTATACGAACTGTGGCATATTCTTCAGTGATTTAGGTATTATTCAATACAAACTTCATACATTAACGGTTCAAAAGTAAATATAGAGAACTCTGTCCCAAAATATTCCCTCAGGTACTATGATGGCGATTAATTCTTATATACACCTTGACCTGCTCAAAGGTCTAATGGATTGCGAAGAGGCGGATATAGAGGCGCTCCACCCTCTATATCGGCCCAAAAAATAATAAAATTGCAAAAAAATAGTGGAAAAGTAGATTGAGTCGGTAGTTTCCAAGTATTTCCTACGCCTGTTTTCAAATTTTCCGTAAGTCAAGATAAACATTGCTAAGAAACAAAATGCTTGAGCTCCATAATTTTCAAAAATGAGGTAGCATTACCTACTATGTTCACAGTGCTCCATACTCCGATAAACTCCGTTACCCCTCGCTATTTGAAAAGTTTTGAGGGTATATGTGCACTTTTACAGAAAGTTATCTCTTGCCAATAATCCACCCCTTTGATTGAGAAAACTTCCTGTGAGCACTCATGGTTAATACTGATAATTCATATTAGGTATTGAATACAAGCAGCGGAAAACTTTTGATCGTTTTATCGAGTTAGTAAATGGTGTGCCACAGGGGTAACAATTTTGCGCAGGTTTTATGGAACTTATATCATTTATATGCATCGGATCTTCCAAAAACTTCAGTGAAGAAACTATTTTCTCGCAGTACGCAGATGACACGTGTGTGTGTGCGTGTGTGTGGGGGGGGGGGTGAATGGACCACGCGTTAATAAACTATTACATTAAGTTGATGTGAAGGTGTGAGTAATTGACGCGTACATTATCATTTTCGATTATTTAACTGTGCAACTTGTACCAAGTACAAGTCGGACTGGCTTCATTTCACTCGACATATGCTTGAAGAAAGCCTATAAGGTTGCAGGTGGCTTTTGGCGTTATCTTCAACAACTTGAGGAAATGCTCGACAAGGATCCCAACCGTATCAGGGTGACAAATTTGCAACACAAAATGCTAGTGAACCTACAGAAACAACCAATCACAGATCTACCTGTCCACTTGGCCCTTCAGCAGCCAGGGTATCAAAGGTGAGGACAACAGAACCCTCCACAATGACTTTTCTGGAGAAACTTCATGCACTGCTTTTTCGAAAAGAGAATCTACGTCCTTTATTTTATATGCGGTATTACTCCTGGCTACGAAACCTTTGACTTGATTGCGCCCACACCAATCCAATGGGATTGAGTTCGCACTGATAAGTGGGTAAACGAAGAATAATGACGCCGTGTTTTTCAACAAATCTACAATGATATATTTTTACTGTTTTGAAGGTTCACCTTAGCCATAAGCTTGAGTGAGTAAACTTTGTGAGGCGTGTGATAGCACATCGCAACGATCGGAATAAAATGAACGAATCTGTTGGAACGGGTCCGACAACGGAACGAATCCATGGAAACCGAATCCTTCAATGGACCGGCAGGTGTATTACGTAACTTGAAAAGTGACATTACGTCCGTTTTTGCAATTATGTAGATTTTTTATAACATTACTTTGGTTTTCCAAAGACTCGTCAACTAGGAACTAGCTGTTGCTCACTTCATGCTCGCTTGTAGCAAGCGCTGAATGAACTATTTGCACACAGCCTACTTAATCAACAAGTTGACGGTTTATCGGTTTTTTGACAATATGTAGTTTTTTTACGTAATAACCCCGCCGGACCGCCCTGCACCGCAGTGTAATGTCTAGATCAGTATCAGTTTGTGTCGTACCTAACGTCGTACCACAGCCACGTGGGCAGGGCAGATTTGATGGTAGCTTACGACCATCGGATGCTCGCACAAATACAATGAGATCGCTCGTGTCAGATATTAGGCACAAATAAATTAATGTTACTCTTTTCCGGAAAGCACAATAAAAACTGACTCAGGCGAAGACGCAGACGGGGTCATGCGCTTTTTTCATCATAAGCTTTTTTGAAAAATAAAATAACTTTGTTTTGTTAAGTCTAATCGATGAACTTGGCAACAATGGAATGAATAAAGAAAAGGGTCCCATAACTCACAGCTGTTAACTGTCAGTGTCAAAAAAGTGTGCTGTCAATACGCATATAGAAAAAGTATATAACTGGAATTTACTCTAATATCTTCAAAGTAATGTTTTTACTTTCTTCTAGATACTCACACGTAGAATTGGAGAAATCAACATACAAGGAACACTCCAGACTAAGATCGTTGTAACATGTATTTACAATGAAAAAACTCAAACAAGGTTGTATTATTAGCAAGACGTTTTGCGAAATGATTTACGACGAGCAATTTGTAATTTCTCGAAGGTTGTGCGAACTCGAGTAGTATCATGATTAGATATAGCCTTTGTTATGGAATATCCGTTGCAAGACTTTGATAATAGTCACGAAACTGAATTTCTACTGGGCAATAACCCAAGTCATGGAAATGAAATGGATGTGCATACAGCTAAATCCAACAGAAGTCCTCGCCGGCGAAGAAGTTTAGGATGTTTCTTATGCAGGTAAAGATATTTTAAGATCAAGACACTATACCCTAAATATGCTACATGAAATATGTGATTTTTCTACACAGAGCTTAGGATGCTAGTTATATATTATATGAACGTATTGCGGCTTTTAAAAGGTAATTCTGGTATTGACTAGATCTCTACTAAATAACTTTTATTTTTTTGTAGTTTCTGCAATCATGGATCTTTAATTTTACCACCTATTTATAGGGATTTCATTTAGTTGTGGTGGCACTACTTTAATCATTTATCCAATATGCAGTGTTGCCAGATTTTGTGTATAGGCAGTAGCAATACTTCTCTGCGTTGTCCCTTTTCACAGTTTTGGCGATTACGTCACAATGCCGTATGAAATAAGTGAACAGCTTAACTGTACCATATGCGGGAAGTTCACACTGCGCAACCAGATTCTTAATGCGGCTGCTAACTACTCGCTCTTACACACGTACACGTAACTTGGGTGATACAGGGCCGTTGTTTTCATTCACTTTCTGAAAATAACTAATAAAAACACAGGCTGCTCTTGCACACTTTCTGAAAATAACTAATAAAAACACAGGCTGCTCTTGCATGCCCATGACAGCAACTTGTCATACTAACAGTGACAAGCATATATGTGGAAGACTCGTACGTTGACGAGAAATATTTCAAGGCAGTGAGACAGAACTAAATAACGTCTGAGAGCTAAAACAAACAATCCTCTGCACATAGAGGCCTAATGTATTATATGTAACATATGTTTTGATGGAGATCGATTTATACTCACAATGGACAAGTTTACCGTTTTTTTATTATTAGCTCAAATGAAAGTTTAGGAAAATGAAACAAGATGGTGGAAAAATTATTAATTTATCTCTAAAAAAAAAGTACAGCCTAACAAAGTTGCGCCCCGCGAGAATATTTTTATTCCATCTGTACGTTACACGTGACGTCACACTTCACTATCCAGTTGCAACGCCCGCGTCCGAATCCTGGGCCGCAGCCGACTCAATCTCCTAAACACATACAGCGGGACACATGGTAGGCTAAACGTCTTCCGAGCCAATTTGTTTAATTAATTGACTGCATATACGATCGGCTATGAGCGAAATAAGAAAAAAGGTTGTTATAAATACTGTACCGTTCCAAAATGTACGAGCACAACAATTACAACCCTAATAAACATTTTTTCTACGTACCTTCACACGCGGCGTCCATAATGGTATGAACTTACGCGGTACTCAATAGTTATCAACTGGAAACCACGTGTCCGAGCGCACAGGTGTGCCTTATGAATTGTTTATAGACTAATGACTAAACGCACAGACGCTGTCGGACACCTACGCGACGGGACGCTGGGCACTAGAGAAGTGTGACAAGTCAAGTCATCGTTGGTTGTCAGAGCGGTCCGTGGGACCTTAGCTCTTGAGTCACAGTGTCAGTTTGTAGTCAGAACGAATGTCAAGAAAAACATTTATTCATTCAGCAGAAATGATGAAAAAAGAAATTAGCAAAACCGCATACAGGTGGATATCATTTAGTGAGTTTATATGGCCATATTTTAATATCTTGTGGTATATGGCTACACAGGATACTTTGTTAAGCATAGGAACTACATTTAAAGTGTCCCCAACAACCGTAATGAGTATAACTAATAAGGTGCTCCACTTTAAATACCAACCCAAAATGGTAATACCATTTCCATTTGGTTATCCGCTTGAATTTGATTTATATAAATTTGATGAACTGTCAAAATATTGACATATGTCAAGTGCACTTTAGACTGTGAACAAGGAAACAAATCCGTGACTGGCTCCTTCTACCTAGTCTGAGTTCGTTTGGTTGTTTCTGAAAATCTGGCAACATCGCAATATCTCACTGTTTTCTATCATTTCAGCTGTCATGTCATTTGTTTTTGTGTGGCCTAGAAAGATAAATATTGAAAATTGATTAATCCAGACTCTTCATTTATTTGCCTTTTCCGTAATAAATATTACTTCACGTTATCTAGTGTTGAATCCTGCGGAATGTAGTTTATCTGTTGGGTATTACGGGCAGTGATTGTGCGTTCTCCAATATGGATAACGTTGAAACTCAAAGCACCATTACCAAAACATCAAAAGAGGATATTCCTCTAATTGCAAAACCATCCAGGGACTCCTCTTGGGGGTATTATGTTCTTGTATAACTCTTTTTTGTGTGATTTCAAACCATAAACTGAAACGACATATTTTAGCGTAGTGTGACCTGGAAATTTTTGACCACCAAACGTACTGGAAGTACCATTGCACTGCACTGTTTACATGTTTATAATTTATATACATAATTAACATTAGTATTGAAATTGTTGATACAATAATTATCTAGGAATATTAAACGCAATAATTTGTAGTATATAGCAGCTTCTTTTTTTTATTCAATACTGTCTAGGACTAGGATATACAGATGAGTCAAGCCAAATTTGGTGGGAGAATTGTTTGAACAACAAAGTAAAGCATGCACATCATGTGGGAGCTTAATCAATTTGTTTTTTTCATTTTAATCAGTATGTAGTTTGATCAATGAGACTAGTTTTAACACTGTTAAGGGTTTCTGAAATTAGCTTGACAGTGGATCAAAATTAGGATATATAACTATGAATTTCAGATCCAAATTCTGTAAATGAAGTTAACATAATTATAAAAAAGAGCTCCTCATGCAGAGGTACACAATTTTAGCATTAAATTTGCTAATGCAAAGAAAGAAACCTGCAAATTAACACTGAAGTGATAACCATAAGTCAAAGTATTTTGTCGATCAAATTACATTTTTTGTTGACAATAACATTCTTTGTTGACAATAACATCTTAGAGGAGCTGTCTATTGACATGACCACTGTGACATATTGACCATATCTCACTACAATAATCCTATGCAGTCTAGAAAAAGTTTCAAGACACAAAATGATGGTGACCTTGACCTACACCTTAAAGGTCATTTTCAAATGGAACCCCCCTTTTCACATCAGAAAATTTTTCATCTGAACATCACACCTTGGGCATTCAATGACATCACCATTGCCTTCAAGACTATTTCAAGGTCAAATCATGACATTGAAAACAATTAGCTTTAGCATAAATGTTGGACAACACAGTTCTGAGATTTCACCCAAGGTCAAGTTAAAATTTCCGACGGAAACCCAGGATGAAACTGCCCATTTTTGTACTTCAAAAGGAGAAAGCAGGAACTTTATGTTCGAATGTGATGTTGATCTCAAATAACATTTAAGCTCGACACAAGCTTAATTTTAAGGTGAAGGTCGCATTTGGACATAACATTACCTGCTGTTACCATTTTGACTATAATTATGAGAGGTTTCCTTCAAAAATTTTGACTTGACCTTGAGTATCATGGTGATCCCACAAACCTCACAACTGAGCTGTCTAACATTTTTGCTAGGGTAAATTGCTTTTGATGTCTTGATTTGAGCTGAAATGGCCTTAGAGGTCAATCAAGGTCATGGCCAAGGTGATGTTCAGGGGTAAAACTTGCTCCTCCCCTTTTCAATACAGATGCGAAAAAGGGGAGCTCCATTTGGAAATATTCAATTGACAATGAGTGTCATTATCAAGGACCTGTCATTTGCCTACATTAACCCTACAATTTTTATTTGAAACTTTTCTAGAATACAGTTTTCAAAATATTTAGATGGGGAGATTTAAACCATCTATGTGAAAAATTTAGTAGGCTGTGAAGCTTAAGGAGGGAGGGGGGTAATTTTAATGTGCAAATAAAGTGAAGTAGAAATACTCTCAATTTTGGAACTCTTGCAAGTTCAATTAGTTACTTAATGTGCAAGTTTGACTACTATGTTTGACTGACCTTGTTATTTTACTGTTTGTGAGATCGCAGTGGTAAAGCTGAATAAAAAACATCCAGTATAGAGCTGAAACTATGAAGGAGTAACAAGTAACACATTGATTTTGATTCTATTTATTTGCAGTTGCTGGCGCTCTTTGTTCAGAAAATGTTGCGGACCCCGCATTCTGCAGCCTCGCACCATTTCTCTGGGCAAGCCGACTCCCGGACAGTTCCCCGCGAACGCCATAAGGAATCAGAAATATAACATCATCACTTTTCTACCCCTAGTTCTCTTCCAGCAGTTCAAGTTTTTCCTCAACCTCTATTTTTTGATTATGGCTACAAGCCAGTTTGTTCCAGATATACGAATTGGGTATTTGTATACGTATTGGGGTCCATTAGTAAGTATTCTATAGTATGTTTCTTAGTTTCATCATTTGAGAAAATATGAATTTGTCATGCTGGGACTTTCTTTATTATTAAACAGTAGATTGCATTTCAGATATTAATGCAAATATATTTCATTTTTTAGTGTTTTGTACTTTTTGTGACTATATGTAGAGAAGCAATAGATGATTTACGCAGGCACAAAAGAGATCAAGAAGTGAATAACCAGAAATGTAAAAGACTATTGAATGACGTCAATAAACCATTTGAAATAGTTGCTGCGCACAAACTGAAGGTATTTTTTGCTTAAAAAACTATGTAGGTTGTTGCATATGATGTGGTAATACTTCAGGTTAATATTGTCCAAGTTAACTCCAAAATGAAAAGTTCATAGGAACATGTGTCTGTAATGGCCTATTTTTTCTACAGTGCATTTCACTTTAAGGTTGGCAACCAAAAGGGTTCAAAACTTAGTTTGTTGCTGAAATTGTATGTGGTGAAATCAGTTCTGCATACGAATGTAGTAAAATGGTATGTCAGGAGTATTAAAAGTATTATCCCTGCTTCAGAGGTAGTTCTCCTCAGTGATTCCAATGCCCATAATGTGGGTTGGTTGGGCTCAAACAAGACCGATGCAGCAAGTCGTGCACTTGAAGCGTTCACTCTTACTCAAGGGCTGACCCAGCTGGTGACGAGCCCTACTTTTTTCCCCCGCGTCTCGTCACATATCAGTAGCCTACTGGATCTCTTTCTGACCACGCATTCTGTCCCTTACAGCGCTGTGTTGTTCCCCCTAGGTAACTTAGACCACAGTGCTGTGGAAGTTAGGTTTCGGTCAGAA